>OZ010689.1:6601668-6652117 GCA_963932265.1 Thymelicus lineola | reverse complement strand
GTTATTTTAGGTCGATGTCTTTCGAAATGCATGACAACTTCTAACAAGTGTTAGAAGTATGTTAGAAATATGTTAGCTTCTAATCCTAGTGGGTATGTAGACGATAAGTAACAGACATATTATATGTACTTACATATTGTGCGTACTCAATGAAACAATTAAACCGCTCTAGGTATCCGCTAGAAATTTTAATGTTTTTTTTCCATTTCGCAATCGCTTCAAAAGTTAGCAACTTTCTTATCGTGCGCAAGAAAACTTGTGCCAGTCTCGGAGTTGTGTATTCAGAACACCGACAGTTCCCAACTCGATGTGTCGGCCGTCTATTGCAACTGAGGCGCAATGTGTAGATAAGCAAAAACTGTGTTTATATCCAGAAAATTCAGTTGAACATGCTATTTACGGAGTAAAACTTCTTTTCCCTTGCGAGTTTATATTTTACTTTTCTTGCGTATTTATTTGGTATGTTTTTTATGTGAATATGATCTGAAACTTCATTACAGACACTGAATATTTTAAGTGCAACGAGGACTCAAGTTACAGTTAATCTCCGCCACCGCAGTCTCACCGTGTCTTAAATGTGTGTGTTTAAAATGTCTATAATGAATAGTTGACAAACTATTGTAGTAGACAAGCTACACCACTTTCCTTTATACTTGTTATATTTTAATACATACGAGTACATTAAGAAGATGATAATTTGAGCAAGTATCATATTTTGATTAGCTAAAATAAATATATTGTCAATATTTTTATATTTCAAAATTTTCATACAAATCTCAAATTTTAAAAAACCTAATGTATAGAATTTGTTTTATGTGAATATGATTGTGTACACTGTACAAGTATTACGCTTTGAATGCAGTCGGTGTTCATTTGTTTATTTTTATTCATGTTACTGTAAACTGTGATGAGAATGGCAAACAAAAGATTCTATTCAAGCTTTTAGATTGGAATCGAACAACTCTCTTATTTAACGCCAATCTGCAAAATATGTGACATACCATATGAGGTAGAGATCTCATACTCTACGTCTATTTTAAAAATATTAATGTTTCACGCAACCCGCTAAATATAACTGTTTCATACAACATTGAAGTATAGATATTTATTTATTTTTTGTATAATATAAAATGTTCCTTAATATTGACATTAAGAAGTTAAAACAATAATTTAACGTGAATTCAAGTTCATTTTTAAATTAGTAGACTTCTACTTGTTTTGTTTATATCAAATGCTATTATTATTGTAATATGACTAATAAGACTAATAAGCTGCGTCTATTAGAAGTTAGTTGATCTTGAAGATGATGTGATTCTTTATTTTTTTATTTCTACATTTTCTACGGGAAAAAGGATGTTACATAATATCCTTTATTTTTTTTCCATATTTAAGGATATTACATTGGTTGAGAAGTACAAGAGGTATAACGGACGTCTTCAAGAGACATAAAATTTCCGACTTGGCCACTAATCTCTGGAGGAGTTTCTGGGGGAGTTTCTTTATGGCTTTTCTTCTCCTCCATGACAAAGCACCTTTTCGAAAAACTGGTAGATTAAAAAACATTACGTGCATAAGAGTATCCACTGATACTCTTTTATTCATGTAGGTATCACTACCTACATGAATAAAAGATTATTTCATTTCATTTCATTTCAATCATTCCACTAATTCATATTGGAGAAGTATGGTGAATATCAGTGCCACGGTGGGTTGGAGCCATTATACAAGTATTACACAACTGTACTATACAATATAATGACTCTTGACCAGCCCTACTTACTAAAGAAGCGTATTATTTTAATTTGATCTACGATACGACGTCGTTGTCGGCTATTGACATAAAAATCCAATTTATAACTTTAAATTATCAAATAGATAGTATATTTAATTGATTTGAGTAGAAGTATGTAGATGAATACTTCAGTCAGTTAGACTACATAATTTACCGTCTTAATATGAGTAGTGAGGATTACATAAATGGTACAAAGTAAACATACATTAAACAAGACAAGCAAAGTCTAAAAGCCATCAAAGCTAAGGCTAAATCCAGAGTAAGCCTTTAAAATTACAACTTATTTATCTAACACCATAAGATTCTATCCATTAACACTTAATATTATTTTTTATCTATCCCAAAAGCTGACAAGACCGCAAAAGCCGTATTTTCAAAGATTTTTGCACAGAAACGTGCGGAAGTTTTAACACATAGTGTTCTGCCTCTATAGGTGCTCAATGGTTATGAAAGCAAATCACCCGATTTTACCGTTCGCTTTACTCCAGCGAGTGAAGCGTTACTAGTTCAGTGAAGATCCGGCCTAATGACCTGTGTCTTTTGTATAGATGATTTTAGCTCTGAAACGCGGAATAGAAAGCATTTCGCGTCTTGACACACACTTAACACACATATCGGTGACGTGGAATGTGTGCACTTTCATTTCGTTTTTGCTTCAAGTAAATACATATGAAATGAAATGAAATGAAATAATCTTTATTCATGTAGGTATCACTGATACTCTTATGCACGTCATTTTTTTAATCTACCAGCTTTTCGGAAAGGTGCTTTGTCATGGAGGAGAAGAAAAGCCGTAAAGAAACTCCTCAGCACATCTTTTAAAAATAAAACTTATATCTATTACAAAAATAGGTATTCTCTAACCTGTGCAGAACTGGTTGCCTAGCTAGTCATTTCCAAGCATCCTTGTCATTTAAATATTCATTTATGCTATAGTAGCCCTTGCCTAAGAGCTGAGCCTTTACACGTTTCTTAAAAGATTCCACTGGTAAGTCACGTATTTGTTTTGGGACTTTATTATAAAATTTTATACCTAGTCCCATAAAAGAACGTTGCACTTTGGAAAGACGGTACGAAGAGGTAGCCAATTGATGCATCCTTCTTGTTTGACGATTTGAAAAATCACAATTTTGTTTATATGCAGTTATGTTATTCCGTATAAACACTAAATTATTATAAATATATTGGGAAGCTACTGTAAGTATACCTATTTGTTTAAATTTGATACGCAAGGACTCCCTTGATTTTAGTTTATAAATAGCTCTAATGGCTCTTTTCTGTAATACAAAAATTTGTTCAATACCGGCTGCTTTGCCCCACAGTAAAATGCCATAAGACATAACACTATGGAAATATGCAAAATAAACAAGCCGAGCAGTGTCGACGTCAGTGAGCTGCCTTATTTTTCTAACAGCATAAGCAGCCCTAGCAAGTTTAGTTGTGAGAGATGCTATGTGCGGGCCCCATTGCAGTTTACTGTCCAAGGTCACCCCTAAAAAAACCGTGGATTCCTCTATATTTAATGTTTCATTATTTAATTTAAGAGATTTATTTACTTTTTTTACATTTGGCAACACGAATTCTAAGCATTTGGTTTTCTTTGCATTTAAAAGTAAATTATTTATAGTGAACCAATGTGAGACATGCGACAGAGCACTATTAACATCGTCAAAATTATTTTTATTCCTATCAGTCTTAAATATTAATGATGTATCATCTGCAAACAGCACAATGTTCGCATGGTTTTTAACATAATGTGGTAAGTCATTTATATACACCAGGAAAAGAAAAGGGCCCAAGATCGAGCCTTGCGGAACACCCATCACAGTAGGTGACCCTGATGACTTTTCATCGTTTATATTAACCTTTAGTATCCTATTACTTAAATAAGATGCGAGCAAGCTAAGGGCCTTGTTTTTCACGCCATAGTGACTAAGTTTAGATATTAATGTATCATGCTCAACACAATCAAACGCCTTTGATAAATCACAAAATACACCTATAGCATTTTGCGACGACTCCCATGCTTCATATATATGCTTTAAGAGCCTGGCTCCGGCATCTGTTGTACTACGACCTTTAGTAAAACCGTATTGCTCCGGATGTAATAAATTATTATTGTTGAAGTGGGTTAGCATTTGATTCAGTATGATCTTTTCGAAGATCTTACTGAGTGTTGGTAATATAGAAATTGGCCTATAATTATTAATATCCGTTTTTTCACCTGTTTTAAATAATGGTATAACTTTACTGCATTTCATTAGATCTGGAAATACACCAAGATCTATGCATTTATTAAAAACTACAACTAAACAAGGAGCTATAATATCTATTATGTGACGAATTATTTTTACTGAAATACCCCAGAGATCACCCGTACTTTTTACTTTCAGAGACTGGAAAACTTTAATTATGTCCCTGATTGTAATGTGCTTAAAGTCAAATACCACATTGCATTCCTTAACATTATCTCTTAATAGATAAAATGCTTCTGTTGAAGAAGAGGATAGTGTACTAGTTAATTTAACGGGAATGTTGCGGAAGAACTCTTCAAAAACGCTTGCCACTTCTTTATCAGAAGTGATTTTGATTCCATTAATCATTATTTCATAACTAAAGTCACAAGATTTAGAGTTGCCGGTCTCATTTTTAATGATATCCCAGGTGGTTTTTATTTTATTATCCGAATTAACTATTTTATCCTTTATGTACATTGACTTTGCTTGAGTACAGATGATTTTGAAAATTTTTGAGTAATTTCTTACGTATTCCTGAAATGAGGGAGAAAAATTATATTGTTTTTCGTCATAAAGCTCGTATAATTTGTTTCTACTTTTAAAAATACCTACAGTAGCCCAGTCGCTAAATTTACTATTTTTACTTTCTTCTATGTATCTGAATTGAAATATTCGATTAAACTCGTCATTAATATTTTTAGACAATGTATTGTAAAGATTAATAGGATGACCATTTTGAGAATACACTGATTTACGCAATTTTGTTTGAATATTTTCTTTAAATAGTGATATTTTTCTCTTTGTCACGGGTCTATATTTTATTATTTTTTTCTTATTATCGTGGCTGTTACGTACCGCTATTTTTTGCCCACAGTGGTCTGATCTCAACTTGCTAAGTATTTCTTTGTCTAATATCTCACAATTGCAAAATACATTATCGATACAAGTACGTGAAGTTGCAGTTATTCTGGTAGGCTCAGTAAACGAAGGATTTAAATTAAAACACTTAAACAATGCGAGTAACCTAGCAGCTATAGAAGATTCTACTAAAATGTCAACATTAAAGTCACCGCAAACTATTAATTCTTTTTTCGACACAAATAACCGTTTAAGGACATCCTCTAGAGTATCTTCGAATAGGCAAAAATCCCCAGAGGGGGGGCGATATATACAGACTATAATAAACCGCTCCAGCTCCACACAGGCTAGCTCTATAGTGCGCTCAATAGAAAGACTAACAATGTCCTTTCGATCTTTACAAGGTATATTGCTGTGCACTAAAATTAGTGATCCTCCATGGATTGCAGTCTCTCTATAGAATGCACTTAACAAACTGTAATTGAATACATTAATATTATTTCTTACACTTGTTAACCAATGCTCAGTAATGCATAGAATATGTACATTATAATCTTTAACAAATAATTCAATTTCTAACTCTTTGCCCGATAAGCCCTGTATGTTTTGATGTACAATATTCATATTAAAGTGCTTATCCGTTGTCATTAAATCTAGTTTAAAGTATTAATTAATGTACCTGAGCTGGTACATTTGTCAACTATAGGAATAGTGGTAGTACTACCACAATCAATATAAAATGGGTCAATAGACTTTGTTACACATGTAACACTATCATTTGTTAAATTATAAGCTAACAGTTTAGCTATATGTCTTCGATACTTTAAAGGTAAGTACATTTTATTTCCACTTAATTTAAAGGAAGAAAAAATATATTTATTTGTGTCAAAATAAACTATTGCATCATTATGATGGTATGTCAAATTATACATTGTCTGGTTTAACTTATAAATATAATTATTTTGTTTATCACTAAACTCATTGAAATAAGGAAAAGCACATAAAGTAAACTTGCATTTAGTATTTCTATGTAACAATAACAATTTTTCCACACATTTAGTTAATTCCCATTTCATTATATTTAAACTGTCACCGATCATTAAAATTAATGAAGTATTCTCATCAAGATTATCACAATTAATATGGTTCACTAAGTACTGGAAAGTGGCTCCTGGTGAGCATAAGTTTGTCACCGAATGTGCCAGATTACTACTCATAATAGACCCAAAATTTTTACCCAAACTATCACTAATAATAATAGTTTTCCTTTTTGATTTAATTATTGGTGAAGAAGGTTGGGGGATGCTCTGTTTGAGACTTCCACTCTGCACTGCTTCAGAGCACTTACAGCTATTGTCCTGGTCAAGATTTAGTTTGTTGGACAATGATTCAAATCGCTCCATATTCTCCATACAAGCATCAATCCGCCATAGTAGGCTCTAGACCTTTTCAAGAAGTGAGACCCGTGCTCAATAGTGGGTCATCAATGAGTTGCAGCTAAATATATAGAATATAATTTTAACATAATATTTTATGCTTGCAAAGGAAATAAGAGGAATAATTTGTTAGTTAACTTTCCTGAATTGTAATGTGTATATTACAGTTAATTTTATATCAATAAAATTCAACAAGACGATACGATACCACGGTGAAAATGTAGTGTCATGTGCCGTCGACATGCAATTTTTTCACTTACGTGTAAAATAATTTCTTATGTATGCGATAAGTAGACTGAAATGAATAGCGGCTTTAGACTCAGAATGTTCGTTGCAGATAAAATAAATAAAAGTACCACGCTGCAGAGACGTTCACGAGGATGAGTGAATATTGTAAACCATGTTGATATACAGAAAAATGGTTATTACACAGATATATACCTATTGCAAAATGCAAATAAAACTTCTTCATCTAAAATGTCTTAAAGTTGTTTGTCTCTATAAATAAAGTATCATAGCTGGATTACAGAAATTCATTACACGATATCCCAATCGCACATGGCTTGCGTGTGACCTGAGTTGAGTTACGGGGTTCGAGTATGGTATTAGCGAGCGATTTTGGTCTCAATAGCAACATCGATCTCAGCTGCCACCGCACATTATTAATGGACTTTAAATTGCCCTTTAAGCACACTTCCGGCACGCCTTATGTGTCAATGTTGCCAGGTAATCGATGGAATTGTAATTTTTAATACATTTTACGTGAAGGTAACTTTAGACGACAAAAGTTGGGAATCAAGTCGTTTACGGTACTTCTTTTGATTGACGTTGATTTGTTAACGTACGTTTTATTTTTTTTAAGAGTTCATAATTTTGTTTAGTATTATTTGGAAGTTTTTTTAAAACGTCATAAATCAATTTGATTTATAGATTGTTGTTTTATAAAATAATTGAAGTAATGAAATACAAATGTGACTCTTTCAAAACTTGTCTTCAAAAATTCATTAGAAGTCAAAATATTATAGCTGTTGAAAAAAAGTATGATGCTTTGTTTTCCAAAGCACGTTGCATATAAATAAACACAATTTATGATTCAAAATGTTAATGTCCATTTGTTTACTTTTATATTTTTTGTTCTTTTTTCCAAAACTGGCTCTTCCATACTACACAATTTCAGATATTAAAGTCATATTAGTTGGCTTTATACGACTTTGAAAATAATACAGATCCTTCTGTTTGATACCTAAAGTTTTGGTGTTCGTATTTGATGCAGGAAGCGAAAAGTGATTACTAATGCACATAACTTAGCCATCTGAGCGTCCAAAAACTAAAACGTGAACACTCGATGCTCGTGGCTTAATTCCAAACATACGGATTTGAGTCGCTAGTTGTGCCTATTATCTAATTGCGATAAATAAATGAGGCGATTCTGAAATGGGTGCACAACAGTTAAATATAACATTATATGGAATAAATATTAGATCACATGAAATTAGGTTATTTGTTTTTATAGCATATGTATAATTATATCACGCGAACGTTATTTCAGGTCATATTATACTATACGTTATTATAATAACTATTACACAAGCTTCTGAAATAGACTCAACGGTATCATAAACATTTTATCTTTTTCTGTTACACTTTCTCTTAGAGACTTTTCCGCTTCGGTTAGTAATATAATATCATTATAAGATACGAACATTTTAAAAATATATGGCGTTATAAACATCTTAAAGGTTCTCCCGTATCGCTGCAAGTTGCTTTTTGCTTTTAGCGTGCACTTTAACTTCGTATCGCCTTTCTACGCCCTCGTGAACTGTGGAGTGAAAAAAGTAGGTACTAAGGAACACATATTTTTGAACTTTTTATCTACTCCTATCTTATTTCCTTGCGACGTCGGAACTGCCAGCTGCAAGGTAATTTCAACGTGAATATGTCGTTAAAAAGTTCAGTACATTTGAGGTCCGATTATAAAAATTCTGAGAACTAAGAAGGGATTCTAAGCATAGCATTTGTAAGAGATTTTTTTAGCAATTTTATTTCAAAAGTCATTATTTGTTTAATTTTATTTCAAAGAAAATTTTGAAATATTTTGTATAGATATGTAGAGAAAATAGATTACACTTTATTATTACTTAATTATCTTACTAACTACTACTAACTATAATATTAAAGTAACTTTTAAGAAATAATTTTTTTTTGTCATTGTTTGCAGCTAGTTTGACCTTATTAACCAAGACCAAGACCCGAAATTGAACTTCATTCAAAATGTCGACACAATAGAACCCAGTGCTTTTAGAGATGTTAAGAGGAATGTTCTGGAACTGTAGTGTTATGACACATGAGTTTACGGTTTACCTTAACCGGCAAGGTTAACGCACAACCTGGTGTCTTTTCGGGGTTGAGCTGGACTTTTAGTCGGCCCTGTTTCGAGACTCGCTCCAGAAATGTATCGACTTCAGACACAAGTTTTATCCTCTTCTCCTTAATCTGGACCCCTTAAAGGACTTGCTCGGTCAGGCGTCACTAGTGATGTGCCAACTCGGAAAAAACACGACTCGAGTAAACTCGAGTTGAAATTCAGGTAACTCGAATTGAACTCGAGTTACACAACTCGAGTTAGCAGGAAGAAACTGAGTGTATGATTTGTTACAAATTATTTTTTTACATATTTGATCTTCCATCCAACTCTCGAGATATGAATTTTTTGGAATTTTGTAAATTAATTTGATTAAAACTTGCTATTTATAGGCTAAAACAAAACTCAAAAATGTCAACTTTGCTCAAAACCTGCTATTTACATAATTTAAACATATTTTATCTTACGATTATAGAGTTTCTAATCATAATGGTCTATTTGCTTTATTATTTCGTTTACTTGATTGAGATGTTAAACAAAATTGTTGTAGAGTTGTAGAGTTAGATTGTTTTTATTTCATACGTTAGACAAGGACGCCATTATGTTTATTATTTCGTCTTTTAAACTATTCCATAACTAAATTTTTCGGTAGTTTCGGAGCCTATTCAATGCAAACAATCAAATCTTTCCTCTTTATAATATTAGTATAGATATATATCCAGAGTTGCCAAATGCCAACTCTACAGTTTTAAATGTAGATTTACTGTTTTTTCGTTAACTTTTTTTATGCTTTGAGCAGGCAAACGAGCAGACGGGTCACCTGATGGTAAGTAATCACCGCCACCCATGGACATTAGCAACACCAGGGGCGTCACCAACGCATTGCCGGCCAAAAAGATGACGATAGACCCGCTTCTTGAAGGACCCCATATCATAGCTTAGAGGGAATACCGATGCATGTAGTTTGTTCCACAGTTTACACGTGCGAGGTAGAAAATGACGTTAGAACCGGACTGTGGACGAACGCCAGGTATCCAGATAGTGTTGATGGAACCTGGTACGTGATGTGCGGTGACGAAAATTAACTGCAGGTAGTAAGCCAAACAGTTCTTCAGAACATTCCCTATTGTACAGACGGTAGAATACGCAGAGAGAGCCTACATTTCTCCTCAACTCAAACGATTCTAATCCGTCTGTAAGCTTGGGATCGTCGAAAAGACGAATAGCTCACCGTTGAATTCGATTGAACGGATCCACTTGGCCAGCTGGGGCTCCGGCCCAAAGCTGGGAACAGTACTCCATGTATGGTCGAATTTGCGCCTTATAGAGCATCAACCTGTGCTTAGGTGTGAAGTACTGCTTAGCTCTATAGAGCACTCCCAATTTCTTTGCGGCTAGTTTGGCTTTACTAACCAAGTGCTCCCGAAACTGAACTTCATTCGAAATGTCAACACCAAGGATCCCAATGCTTTTAGAGATGTTAAGAGGAATGTTCTGGAACTGTGTTGCTATGAAAAATGGGGTTTTTTAGCGGTTAACGCGCAAACTTGTGTCTTGTCGGGGTTGAAATGGATTAAATTTAGTCTGCCCCATTCCGAGACCCGCTCCAGGGATGTCTCGACTTCAGCCACAAGTTTTATCCTCTTCTCCTCAATCTGCACCCGAGAAAGATTTGCTTGGCCTGTATAATGGGCGTCACCGGTACTGTCATCAGCATAGCAATGAATATCACCGATATCCAGCATATCATTGATATGCATGATGAACAATGTGCGTGAAAGTACAGAGCCTTGTGGGACGCCAGCATTTATGGACTTCGTAATCGAGCATGTTCCGTCTACGAAGACCTTGATGCTCCACTCCGATAAAGAATTGGCAATCCATTTGCACAATTTCTCGGGTACTCCGTAGGAAGGCAGCTTAGACAGTAATGCCTTATGCCACACCCTATCGAAGGCCTTCGCAACATCCAAACTTACAGCCAATGCTTCTCCCTTGCTCTCGATTGCTTCTGCCCAGCAATGAGTAAGGTATACTAAAATATCGCCAGCTGATCTGCCGTGGCGGAAACCGTATTGACGGTTGCTAATCAGCTTGCGATCTTCATAGTTTTTAGTGTAAACCTCCAAATCTACAGTTTTTTTCTTTGTAATACTAGCGCCATCTATTTTATTTGCTGCGTACCCAAACTAAGGAATAAATAGTCAACCATCACCATAAAAAACACTTTAAAAACAAAGTCAGAAATTAAAAATTATTATGAGTTCAATGCTACCGATGACCATTTAAAGTGATTTTATAAAAATATGAACGATTTTAAAATTAAAGATGAAACTGAAAATCAAGAGTAGGTATGTGCAAATTGAAAACGAGGCAGTTTTAGTAGAAATTTTGTAGATTTTTTAAGATTTAAAGTTGATTTACTAATACAAGTATAATTTTTTTACTATTTTACGTTGTTTTTAAGAAAAGCCGTAGATTTACAGTTCTCTAAGTAGAATTTTACAGTTTTCTACAGCTTTTTGAAAGCTTCTTTACAGTTTTAATCTAGATTAGGGTTGGCAACACTGTAATAATATCCATGCGCGCATCCAACGAACAAATCGTACTCTCACTCTTTCGCTTGATTCGTTCATTTACCGCCAGCCCAAACACGAGATTCAACTCGAGTCATTAGTAATCTGACTCGAGTTAACTCGAACTAAGCACAACTCGAGTCAACCCGAGTTAGTAACTCGAGTTGGCCATCACTAGGCGTCACCCGCACCATTATCAGCTTAGCAATGAATATCCTCGATGTCCAGCATATCATTGATATAATGAACAGTGTAGGTGAAAGCACAGATACTTGTCGGACGACAGCGTTTGTGGCTTCGTATTTTTTGTGTTCCGAGCTTGTTGCTCCGTTCCGATAAAAAGTGGTAATCCATTTGCACAATTTCTCGGGTACTCCGTAGGAAGTCAGCTTAGACAGTAATGCCTTATGCCACACCCTATCGAAGGCCTTTGCGGCATCCAAACTTACAGCTAATGCTTCTCCTTTCCTTTGCTCTTGATTGCTTCTACCTAGCAATGAGTAAGGTATACTAAAATTTCGCTAGCCGATCTTCCGTGGCGGAAACCGATCTCCATTGACTATTGGCGGTTTCTAATCAGCTGGCAATCTTGTAGATACCGGAGCAGTTGGGTGTTTATTATACGCTCCATTAGTTTGGAGAGCAGAGACGTTATAGCCATTGGTCTGTAACTGGATGGATTTGACCTGTCTCCTTTTTAGGAATAGGGTGGACAAAATCTACCTTCTCAGTTTTATGACCTCTATGAACATTTGTAGACTAGCTTTTGATGCTAATTCCATCTCTGTGGTTCTCTGTGGAATTTAATTTTAAAATTAGTACACATAATTTTTTACTTCCTATTTATTTTCTAAATAATAAAATAATGGACATACCAGCCATACATGAATGCCAGTTTTATTGCAGATCTTTTTCTCTCTGTTACTCTTATACTCTCATTTATAAGTTCTTTGAACCGAACCACAGACATAAACTTACTGTAGCCAACGTGCGTATTGCCTTTTACAAGCTTTTTTATGTTTATATTTGGGTCAAATCTTGCACGCTAAATTAGAACTACTTATTCTCATCCTACGGAGTCCAAATTTCACATTATTAATTTGTTTCCGATGACAATACATTTTTATGATATGGTGACCTGTGAAGAAACACCTCAACGGCCAATGGCAGAAACACAAAACTTAAAAAGTTTGTTTTTAATAGTACTTTTAAAATATTAATTTGGGTTACAGTTCGTGCGTATTTGTTTTATGTCTGTTTTTTATACCGTATATTTGATGTGAAAAAACTTTTATTTGGGTCTTGCGTCTCAATATATGAAACTCAATTCAAGGTTACGCTAAAAAGGCATGTCAATCGTCTAATGGATGAGACGTAGCGCAAATAAGGTTTGAGTAAATGACTTTATATGTGAATTTTTGGATATTTACTCAAATAGTATATGTAATTCAAGTCCTTAAAGCGTTTATTCACAATTTAATAATTTATTGAACATATTTTTAACACATACTTAGGTATACATTCAAATACATTTCGTTTTCGGCCCTTCTTCTCCGTGTTTATTTTAACCTATATTATATCAATTCCTAATGCATTATTCTTAAAAACATGTTCCTATTATAATACTTGTATAATAATATAGTACTACTTACATTCTATGTATATAAGTAGCTGATTGTTCTTAAATAGGAAGTTATTAATCCTACTAATATTATAAATGTGAAAGTTTATGAAGATGTTTGGATGTTGGTTCCTCAATTACACCACAACTACTTAACCGATTTGGCTGAAATTTAGAAAGGAGATACCGTAGATTAACACAATGACATAAGCTACTTTTTATCTCGGAAAAGTTCAGGGCTCTCGCGGGATGTAAAAAATGATATCCACGCGTGCAAAGCCACGGGCTTATAGATCTAAATTAATTAATTAAAAATTTCGTTTTAAAACCACTCTACCGCAGGCGAAGCCGCGGGTAAAAGCTAGTTATTATTATAAATAAATATTCATATTCAGGACAACACACTAGAACAAGAACATACACACCCAGATCAAGACCAGAAATTTAAACTCTTCATTCAATCATTTCAGCCTCGCTGGAAGTCGAATCCAGGACCCTTTTAATGGCTATCCAGTATCACAAACATTGGAACACACAGGACATTATTCGTGATAAATGATATTCGTCGTCATGTTATTGCCATTCCAGGACAGTATTTTCTATCGAAAGATAGTAAGCTTGGATTTCTATTGAATTTAGAGAGGATGGAATTTAGACCACGATATCCACTGGGACACTGTACGTGGTCACGTACCTGCTAGGTTATCGGTGACTGGGTAGACAAATCAAATGAATAATAATCATCTACTTATTTGAAACACAAAAAAACTGAAATAAAAAAATATATTTTAGACGTATGAGTTTCCTGAACTTGCTGCCAATAGATGTATAAACCGTAATATTTTTTATTCGTATTTGAATCTGTACAGCTTAATAGGTGTGTACCTATGGAAGCATGTGAAAAATATATTATCATATAGGTACAACTAAGAAATAACTGACACCCAAAACTCAGTACAAACAATTATTAATGTTTGTCTCTACTCGTAACCGTAACGTTTGGATCAGTTGGGGGTTAATTACCTCATCTCTGAATTTAAACCTATGTTCAGATGTATCGAAACTAATCACAATAAAAAGCAAAGCAACATCCCATAATTGTCTCCCCTGAATTCCCTGATTTTCAGGCTTCCTCGCGATGTTTTCCTTCACAGAAGCAAGTGATAAATAACTTCTAATACGCGCTGCCGCATAATATTTGAAAATTAGAGGTGCGTGCCAGAATTGGAACTCGGGCCCCTCCGTTCGGGAGACCAACTTTCTAACTTTATAGGGCCTTGATATTTAGAGCAGCGATATAACTTAAATAATAAAAAAAGCATGTCAGTTCGCTACTGAAGTTAAATATTTTTACTAGGTTTTCCACTAGCGTGAAATATCGTAATACGCATACCTTTCAATCATCAAATTATTCTAATCATTTTAAATCTAAAAGCTTTGAACCATAAGCATAGTATGTTTATCTCTTAAGCTTTTTAAGAGGCTTACAATGACATTAACTAAGTTACCTGCTTATACTAATTATTACATAAACTGCTTAGATATTGAATAATGCGAGGGTTCCTGAGTACGATTTATTTACGGGCAAAATCTCATTAATCAAATGAATTCGCTGACTGAACACAATTTATACAAAACGCTTACCTATTCTAACCCAATCCAAGGTATTGCTTCTGTAATTACCATATAAGACGGGAAAATACGTTTCTTTATTTATTCCGACTTTATTTTAAAAGGTCGACTAACAATGCGTTAGAGATTCTTTTTTAGAATTGAATGTTAAAAAAAACGAATTATTTAAATGGAAAAATTACAGTATAAGTCAATTAGCATAAGCCTGTATGCATACATTACACAATTTGACTTAAAGTTTTGAGGAAGTAAATAAGAATCGTAAATTTTTTAACCAAACGTATGTTGCATCGTTATATTAATTGAGACATCATTTGCTTTCAGTAATGACAATCACAATAAAGCTATGATAAATAAACTCTTGTTCGTGGCAGATGAATGAGTAAATATAGGGTGCGTCAATCTTAGAAGTGAGGCGGGTTCAAGCTCTTCGTTATTGAATGCCTTTGTTTAGTTATTGAACAGTACTGCCGATATCCCTGCTACGTAATGGTGCTTGGTAATGATTTCTGAAGTATGTATCATGTCCAAAATATAAAGACCAATCCAATCAAATTTTAGCGAAATGTCTTAGTACGTATTATATAAATACTATCGGATCCAGTTAATTGAAGTGTCATGAAAGGTGTACGCAGGGGTATTACCCAGATGATATGATATCTAATAAATCGCATCTGGCTTGTTTTTAAAAGGAAACTGAAGGCACTTCCATAACGGCAAGCAAGATTGGTAGTCCATTTGAGTGAGCGTGGCTAGCAGATAGTGTTCATTCAGAACTCAATGAGTCTACAGTCGACTACAAGGAACTGCCACTCGGTTCTCTTACAATGAATTTATCTACTTACCTCCATCGATGAATTTATCTACGTACTACCACAATGTCGGATCAAATTAGAGGCCAAGATCTTCGAAATCTTCGAAATTTGTTCGAAATTGACGAGCATATACCAACCGATGGTAAGTAATCACCTGATGAAAAAGCAAAGATACACAAGGCGCAAGCCAAGAAGGAAACGAATCTCTTAATTTGTATTAGTTTTACTGCTACCAAACACTTCACATTAATTCCGAAACATTCTACAATAGGCTTGTTTCCAGTAAGAAAATTATTTAAAATAATGTGGAGATAACGAAAGATAAAGTTATTAATGGAAAAATAAAGATTATGATTATTGGAACGAAGTTCCTTATCGCGCGTTATGAAAGGGGGCTAGACGGAAAATTTTCTTATGAAAAGTTGCCACGATACTTTTTGAAGTGATTCAGAGAGTTTTACAGAGATGGCGCTGTACAACTTTTTGAATCACGCTAGTAACTAACGTAATTACGCTAGCGTGATTCAGAAAGTTGTACAGCGCCATCTCTGTAAAAATTTCTGAATCACTTCAAAAAACAATACTTAAATTGAAAGGAACTTCGTTCCATCCGGGTGTCCCTTGACACCTCTCAATTTTTATTTCATATAAATATCTGTAAACTCAACAAAATTAGGAAGTCAGTTTTGTGACCGTAACTAAATGGTATCTGAATGGAATTCATTATCTAATGTGACGTCATTCCCTTTTTGAGGCAAATCTAAAATGGCTTCTAAAAATTCAAATGAAATAATGTAATTGAATGATTAAAACAAGAATAATAGCTTTTTTAACGGTTAATAACGATTAGGTTACGATAGATTGCTATCGAACTATATCACCCGAAATTGCGTTTTAATGATCAGTTTACTCTCGTTGAATGAATAATAATGTCTGTTATATTTATAGTTCAGCTCATTATAAATAATGACATGAATGACAAAATTAAATAAAGCTGGAGACGAGGTGCTTACAGCTTTAATGCTACCGTTCTGAGAATAGTTGTTTCATTGTTTCTAGAAGGCGACGCCGCGACGCGAGGCTACAATCTACATTGAGGTTCTATTTGAAAACCTTTCATATTTTGACTAATATAATGTTGTTAATTTAAAGAACTTAAAAAGTTTATTTGTTTTTAAAATTTCTCATTTATTTCACACGGATATTTACCAATTTGAGTTTATTACTGTTTGAAAAATGTGCGTGATAATAAAGAGAAGAGACTTCACTGCACATTCAATGACATAATTATAGATTTATAGTTTATTTAATGTCCATAAATTGCGGTCAACCTATTAAGGTTCTTCGGAACTCTTAGCAGATATCGACTTAGGAGTCAACCACAGACATAGTTCTAGATACATGTCTGTGGAGTCGACCTATCAGAATTTCTAACACAGTTATCGGACATGGCTTAACGACTGCTATCTGATCAAATTCGGAAGGCTTATCGTGTCGTTACTACCGATCGCCCCGTTTGTTGCTTACTCGGTCGACTATTTATTGCCAACTCAATCTGTTATATCAAAAGATGAATAGATGTCGCCGATTCGTTCATATAAATTAAATATCGTTGTATTTTTTTAAATTAATTCAATTTATTGGTATTGTCATTTACATAACGCTTCGTATATCAATGTTACGAAATAACAACCCGATCGGTCAAACAGATGTGTTCATTTTGCGCTCTCAAACAGATATATCAACGCAAATCGTTTTAAAATGATTTCAGAATATTTATAAACTGTACATCGTACAGAATAAACAGTGGGGAACATCGCTGTTATACTTCATTTGCTTAATTTATTCTAATTAAACATAGCGAGCAATCCATTATAAATCCAATCTTTGATATTTGCAAACGCAATTATGACTACAGCGTGATACAATAGATTGTTTAATTAATATCTCAACATAAAGTCTTTTGTCAAAATAATTAGAAGGTACAATAATTGTTCTATTCTCACTTTTCTAGGGCAAAATAGTACATTAAATTTTCAGTCAAAAGAAACCGCAGTGGTTTGTTTCTTCAGCATAACAAAGAGGTAAGTTCTCATTTTGTTATTGTTAAATTATAATAATTAACACCCAGTTGCACAAACGATCTTTAATTTTTAAAGACGACATTATACACTAACCTTTCATTACATGGTTGCACAAAGCAAAATTTAAACAGATTTTAAAGATCCATTAAATTTAATTAATGAAACGTCGAACTATCTGTTTACATAGATTTTGCGTTGCACGAAACGTCATTAGCGCTAATGAAGACCTAATGAGCCTTTAGTTTGACAGTTAAGGAAATAAATATTTAATTGGTCAAAAAGCGTCCATTAAAGCGAGTATTTCAGTAATTTCATAAAATTTTTCCTGCAATATTGTGTTAAAAATGTCATTATCCAGTCTTTCATCGTTGTCTGATCCCGAAGAAGAAGTTTCCCGCCGCGAAATTCCAGACAGGGAAAATTTATTTATAAAACACGATGAAGAAGACTTTCGTGTAAGGTACAGACTTTCTAAGGATGCGGTACTTCAAATCCTACGTATCCTTAATTTAGAACCTGTGACTCAAAGAAATAAAGCCATCGATGGCCTTACACAACTCTTGATTTGTTTGAGATTCTTCGCTACAGGAACGTTCCAGCAAGTGCTTGGTGATTTAGTTAACAACCACAAATCAACAGTTTGTAGAATAGTACAAAAAGTTACTCGTGAACTGGCAAAATTAAGCTAATAAAAAATGACTTGGTTTAAAATTTTACAAATATTTCGAAATTAACATCACAAACGCACTTAGGTACCTTTTTATTAATCTGGGTCACAAGGAACCAACGAATATATTAGCAAGTTGTGATGGCAAAAACACTTCCTTTCACAATGAAAATAGTAAAGTTTTCAGGACCTCATTTAACCTGCATTCAAGGGACTCACTTCAAGACCTTTTTTTAATATGTTGGCCAAACCTCACTTCAATCCAGGGTACCTAACTATTTCAAGAAAAAAAATAATGCAGATTTCAAAAAATATAAATTTCGGAACATTTTTCTTTCAAAATTTTTGGCTATAGTCTGTAGATTGTCATTTTTAGTTTTGTATCTATTCACCCCTGCAATTCTATTCACCCCGTTTTACGGTACCGTCCGTTACATCTAACATACGTATAAACAAACACTTCGATTCACAAATGTCAAATCACAATTGACTACTGACAGTAGTGACACGAGCTGCCAATTTGACAGATATACGTATTTTTTACGCACAATGATTGGCTATTTGCAATCTTTTCATTCATTCGATGTTCATTCGTTATCTAATGTCGTCTTTAGTTAATGAAACTTTAGTGAGGCCTAATATTGGTGGTAAAAGTTATATGCAACGACATTAAAATAAAGATTTCATTAGCACTAATGATGCCTTTAAGTAATGACGCATTAATGAAGAGCTTTGTGCAACTGGGTGAAGTGAAGTAGAATTTATAGTAACACAAATGTAATCACTGTATCAGAAGAAATGATCGTAGCTCGTTGGTTGTAAATGAATAGTTTTAAAATTACAAAAGCCATTTTAACGTAATGTTTGTATATTTATTACTAAAGTATACAGGGTGAATTTTCCAAGTGTGCGTGTGCGGGTATGGCAATAAAAAGGCATAGTAGTAGAGGTAGAATACATCCGTCCATCTATCCATCCATCAACCCTTGGAGGTCCACTGCTAGACATAGGCCTCCCTTAACTCCACTCCCACGCCACTCGGAGAATACCTTACAATTGTATAATAATTTTAAGGTATACTGTCTTTTTTAATTTCCTATAGATTACCCCATAAAAAGAATTCGTTAATCTCGTTTCCTATTCGAAATCGCAGTATAGTTATGAGTTGATCAGAGTTCATTCAACCATAATACTCATAAAACAATATTATTCGTCTATAAATACGAATATCTTACTATAAAAATACAATAAAACCTATCAAATGCGCTCCAATTGTATGTAACTGTATATAAATGTTCTATTCGATCGCGTCACTTCCTTCCGCACTCATTACTTTCACTCTAACCTTCGTAACGACAAAGTAAAATTTTATACCGCTGTAAATAACCAATTTATGGAATGTATTACCAATATTATATTACATGGTGGGTAAGTTTTGATGTAACATTTTTTATGTGTATCTTTTATTAAATTAAAAAGAAGGAAAGAAAACATATTTATTGTGTCAGAATTTACAGTACCTACCGACTAATATTTACACTTAATTGTGCACTTGAGAACACGGGTCTCTTCAACGCCTGTAACGAACGGTTCTTAATAAGAGCACTTAGCCATGAGAGCGCCAATTTGCAGTAACGTATTTGATACATTAACAGGTGTAACTAAGAAATTAATAACTAAATACAGTGAATTATTTGAAAACCCATCAGATTTAATGGTCTCAACAAAATATAAGTATGGTTGTTGATCGTTGCAGTGGCGTTTGATTTTTTTTTAGAAATTATAAGTTAATGCTTGAATACAATCTCACAATGATAAATGACGATGTAGTTTTGGCTAGTAAGACGTACTGAATAATAATAACTATAACATAAATATTAATGAGATAACCACAGAGTACTATTTTCAGTTTGTAGGCAATCATATTTTAAGTAAAAAGAGTTAGATTATTATGTCGTAAGAGTATTATATCGTAAGAGCAGTCAATTGACCTCTGTTTGCTCGTAGTCGCTGTGTCAATACAAGACGATACGCACGCTTTTGTTGTCAGAAGTGCTTGAGATTTGATATACAACGTTAAAATGCCTTCGTGTATTACGAGTATTGTAGTGTAATTGGTGTAGTGAAACAAAAGATAAACGTGTGTGTGTTGTAGCTCTTTTCGGAACAGATTTTTCGGTTGATTTGTAAGGGCATGACGTATTTATATTTATTAAATATCGTTGTTTGTAGGTACTATTCGTCGTTTATTTTATATTTTCATCAGTTGCTACAATGTTTTATTAACGAATAAAATAAATTTTAACCGACAAAAATATTTTAGGAATGTTCTTGCAATATATGCTATTAAAAAGTATCCTTTTATTGACCCGACTTAAAGCTAACGGAAATTCTATCAATCCATCACAACTTTTGTCGAAAGCTAGACAAAAGCTTCCCTTAAACGTAGTAAAACTTCGTAAAGGGTTATTTTTATATACGGTATTTATTACAAAAAAATTTAGATCTATCGCAAATTCTAAAAATGTGAAAATGCTTAACTTTTTTTATTACCAAGAACGGATTATAAACTTTTTGCCAGTTTAACATAAGTATGTAGACCGTATCAGCCTGCAATATTCAAATTCTTTACAAGAATTAAATATTGAAGGAATTTCTCATTAGCTACGCTATTTACTATATTTGCTTGTTTTTGCAGTTTGATTTACGCAGCAACAATTTTAAACTGATTTAATACAAATAACTGGAATGGAATATGAATTTGCCCAACATTGAACAAAGGAGGAATTTTTTAATCAACTTATTTTATAAAAGTACCAAGAGAACTTTCGAACAGTGTCTGTTTCAAGTACAACTATTGAACAAAAATATAATATACACACACTCGACATTTTTATTAAAATGGATTTCTTTGCTAACGAAAACCAATCGTTTAAATCATTATTGACGAACTGTAGCCTAGTTGGTACCGACCCTGCCTGCGAAGCAACGGGTCCCGGGTTTGATTCCCGGCCGGGGCAGATACTTATGTGACAGATAAATACAATTTGTACTCAGGTCATGGTTGTTATTTTTGTATATGTATAGTCCATGCCCCCCGCGACACAGCTAAATAACCTACTGCAAGGGTATGAGTGTGTTAGCGTTTATTATCTTGTTACATTTATAACTCACTGCTATGCAAACAAAGTGGGTCGCGTTTCTACAAAATACACTTTGATATCGAATATACCAGGTGAAAACTCCATTTGTCAGCGAAAGAAATTCAGTTTGCCGTAGCATGATCATGACAGATGGGGTACAGTAGCGTGTACCGTGGCACGGTATGAAAAATGTGCAATAATAACAGCCTACATTCGCCAAATGCATCGAGCGCTTCTCGTGTCGTTCCCTAGTGAACAATTCAATGAATAAATTATTAAATGCGTATTTTGTATATTGCGATGTGTTAGTGTTTTTGTGAAATGATAATTACGTAAAAATTATGTGCATAAGTGTATCAGTGGTAAGATTTTGATTTTTTTAATGATAATTCATGATACTATATTTTACAGTGTGATATTTTTAAGTAGACTGAAATTATAGCAAATAAATAATTATTGATAAATAATTATTGAATAATATTATATTTATGTAGAACAAAATTTTGTAGATTTTATAGGCCACCTCGAAGGTGTTCCAGTAGCCAGAGAACATTATTGGTACTTGAAACATGTTTATTTATATTGAACTACAAAATGTTTTTTTTAAATGTCAATTAACAATGTTTCTATTTCTCTATACATTATGTTACAACCAAAATAGTGAAAGAAAAATTGCTGAGACCCATTTTAAGGACCAATGTACGGGAGCAGCGTGGTGGAGCATGCTCTAGGCCTCCTTAAGGGGAGAGACCTGTGCTCAGTAGTAGGCCATTATTGGGTTGAAGCCATTTCAAGGAGATGAATCTACTGTAATGCATCTACTTTGTTCAGATGATGCATTGTAAGTTTTAATTGTTGGACACTATCTAATTATGTGTAGATTTTAGTTTCAAAATAGAAATATAATAGTATAAAAATAATAATTTGAAATCAAACATTCTAAATGCAAGAAACATTTTCAATATCCGGAATACTCTTTAGCAATACAACCATGCTTTACTTAATTCGATTTTGTAGGAATGTGATTTTGCAGAGCTTATCCTAAAACGGTTGTCATCTAAATTCCTGTAGAGAACTCTTTGTGAAGACATCTAATACTAGTGCGAGGATCGAGGAACAAATGTAATTGCGATTCTTAGTGATTTAGTTACCTCACTGAAAAGTAAGAGATCGCTGATAAATAGTTACTACTCTGTTATTCTTTACATGAAGGGTCATGAAGATAATCCTACACTATATTTAGCTGGATGGCTTTGTGATATTAACGTTATTTTTCTTATATTAAACTAGCTGTTGCCCGCAGCTTCGCATGCGGAAATTATGCTTATCATATATATTCCTTATTTCACCCCCTTGGGGGTTGAATTATGAAAAAGTCCTTCCTTTGTGGATGCCTGCGTCATAAGAGGAATACGTGTGTGAAATTTTAAGTTTCTAGCCCTAAGGGTTTGGCCTGTGTGTTGATACATCAATCACTTTTGCCTTTTATATACATAGATAGCAGATATGTAAATTGTAGACAAACTATGTACATAATTCGTAAATGGTTACCTATAAAAACACCTAAAATCATTACCTCTTCTACACCGCAACAGAAACATGTTACTTCACGGTTATTTATAGAAGGAAATCTGTAAATATCTAGCAAAGGCTTGTTTCCTGTCTACTCCTATATTCGACAGAATTGTTAGGCTGGTTTCACAGCTACTATCGCATCGCTGCACATTTATTCATGGAGCGCCCGTACTCCATGAGTACAGTTGATATGAGCCGATTACTTGCCACGGGATTATTTTTTAGATGCACTTTCAAAACATTTTGGTTTGAGGATAGGATGTACTCACAGTCTCTTTCTCTGTCGTCGTCTCTTACAAATTAAATAAACACCAAGTATTTTTGCTACGTTAGCATTCATTCTCTATGCGACTGTCTCCCGCTAGTACCCGTATCGTACTAAACAACGCGTTTCAGGGCACCGCGGGAGACCCGTACGGGTCTTCCGTATTACGGGCGATCCGTACGGGTCTCCCGTATAGCTGTGAAACCAGCCTTAGACGAAAAGAATTTCATTGCTACATTACTTGTACACTTTTCTCATAAAAATATTTAAAGCACTCTACCTGCTACGCCTGCCATTTTCCTGTTATACAGTTTTAAGTTCAAACGATAACGAGAGAAGCAATATATAAAAGTTAAGATGTCAAGTGTAACACTCAAAGAAAACTGTGTTTATTTTGAATATAATACAATAATTGGTCATTTTAATACAGAATATTTAGATTCTACTTGATGGGAGGTGACACAATAGTCATACAAATGACAAATGACCTTTCATAAAATAAAGAAAAAAAATCTTTAGAGTCGAAGTCAGATAAAGTTATCACGAAATTTTACAGAGGAATTTAAAGTTAAGAACAAAATCACGGAAGTTTAAAGATTCCGCAAAGAATTTTGATAACGTCAAGCGATTGTTGTTCAATGTTCTGAATAGAATCAATTGTTTAAGTCTGTCCTAAAATCATTGAAATGCTTAAAGTTCATTCTGTCGTGTACGAACTTTAAATTTTGAAAGTCTTGAAGGACCGGTATCCAGTATCCAAGTCACATAAATATAATCATGATTTACTCATAGTAAGTTTACGTGATTAGGACAAAAAAATAACAGTTTAGTGACAAAAACATAACCACGGCTTGCGCCTGGATTTTATGACCGAGTAATTTATTTTTAGATTCACGATCCCGTAAACTATTTGTAAACCTGATTGCTCTTTTGTAAGGAAAGTTTGGGGAATTTACATTCTGAGTTGACCGCGTTTTATGTGGAAATGCCTCAGGGATCGCAGTAATGATGCATGATTCTAGAAGTTATAGGGGAGGCATTGGAATAAATTTATTAAATAGAAAGAAAGAACGAAGATAAACGTTGGGAGCCAAATATTTTTTATGACTTCCGATCGGGCGAACGCCGTATCTTATTTTTCTCTTTAAGTTTTTCGAACGCCGTAAATCGATACGTAAGGTAGGTTTTCTATATAATTTGACATTATATCTCAATATCAATATTTTATCCTATATGTAATGGATTTATCACTAAACGTGTATCGTCGTATATTTTCCTTACGTTTTTTTTTTGCGACGTAAGACCATCAAATCTTCATTTTACATCAAGAATTATTGTTACGTTGGTCGCTTTCAATTTTTCTTATTACTTGTGACTATAAACAGAAACATGGATTCTATTTTTGTTTCGCGTCGTTATTTTAGGTCGGTGGTCTAGATAATAAAGGTGAAATAAACTAGAGTTCTTCTGGTGAAGTTGATATCTAAATACTTTACGATTGTGTTGTTTGTGTCAAATATGTACTGTAACTAGATATTTTTTTGTTTATTATCCTATTAATTGTAATTTATGTATTTTATCAAGTAATATTGGATTTAGCATTGGTTGTAGCATTGGCAACGGTTTCACGAAATTGTTTTATTATAATATTTAATTAAGAATTTCTTAGCTATTGCTAGAAAAAGGATATAAACCATTAACCTTTGGAGTAATAGTATACCATTAAAATATATTATCTAAGTACTAATTGATTAAAACCTTAGGACCGCATGATACCCTAATTTGACCTAAAAGAACAAATTGCACGAAGTAATTCACGACAAATATAGCAGAAAGAGTAGTACATAGTTCCGTCCCTTGTAATTAAAAGCGGACGAATTTATTTAAAATCACTCTGCTTACTTGGTTCAAAGTTAAGTTTAAGCCGTATATACTAAAATCCGCAAAAGTATCTATATGTCTTACTTACTCTCTTTTTACGGAAAGCGATGGAACTAGTGTTCACACTCTAATTTCAGTCCCGTCTAGTCCCATTCTCTGGGGACTATTGCCATTTATATCCCAATATAATAATAACTGTACCACCCATTGTCTTACTACATCGTATATCAATGATAGCAGTAACGATTTAAAATCTCATATTGAACACAATTCATAGCGAATGACACAAATATATCACATGTTAACGCAGTTATTGTGACTGAATTATAGTTCCTGAATAATCCAATATCGAAGTGTATTAATACAGCACTTGTCAATAACACATGATCTGGCTTTGTTGGCTATAGTTCATCTACTTAATGAGTTGTGTTAGAGTAAAAAGGGCTGTGAACAATACCTAGCTTCTGAAGCTAGTGATTTTTGGTGTTTTATTCTTCATAATATATTTTTTGTAGAAATACCCGACAAACAAATTGATTTTCCACCTGATGGTAAGTGGCTATCGTTGCCCATGGATATCCGTGACAAAAAGCCATCACTGATGATTTGTCGGCCAAGAAAGAGAGAAGAAATAAAAAAAAGAGTTGTTTTCGCGAGGAATATATTACTCGTATTATGTATATGAATAAATAAGGGATAAAGATTCTTCAGACTTCTTTACAACTTCAAAGTCCACTTTAAATTCAACTTCGCTTTCCTTAACTTTGTTGTGGTATACTCATACAGCCGTGATGGTAAAACGTTACACATGAACGTTACGTCTTCACAACGCTGACTTAGGAGTTTCACTTCTAAATATATTTTTTTATAAGACTAGTGCGTCGTAGAATGTATCGTAAGCATTTTCACTGTAAAATAATCTACTATTCCACTATTATGCATGTTTTAGATTCTATAAAAGCGTATGCTATTATAATATCATTGGAAACCGCTTTACATGAAAAACCTATTAGCAAACTACATTTTGTGAACGTAGGCTTAACTCGTTAGTTAAAAGCTTCATTGAACAACTAGAACGAGTATCTATTTGTAATTTGAAATTGATATCAAATGTCAATTCCAGTATCGTGCGACTGATGACGTGACCAATTTAATTAATTTTACTTTGATGGAACGTAATTTGATTCTCCAAATTGCCGTATGTGTCTGGTTACGTCAAATTGTGATGTGTCAAGATTGTAATATGGGCGTTTACGATGCTGAGGTATATATTTTGACTATAGCAGATGATGTAATTTTTTTAAGAGTTGAAGTTGCCTGCATTTTGACAGAAACTATAATTACTTAGAACAACTTTTAAAACATACATAAATACATACATAAATGTACATTTAAAATCGGGAAATTCGATATAGGATTAGATACGGCACAAATAGATGACAATTGATTTTTCCCTTATTTAATATTCTGACTTCTTTAGGGCACTGCAAAGGGCACTGCATTAAAACTGTAATTTAGTATCATACTCGGCACAGTGTAAAAATTGTCGCACTCTTTCTACCATCGTCAAAAATATATTTCAGTTTTAATACAATTTTAAGGAAAGTTTATACAAGTGCCTAAGCAACATTGCCAAGGGTGTTTACTTGTGGTAGTTTCTTACTACCACATGGCTCGCTTGTCGACTATTTACATAAAAACTTAGCCCAAATTTTGCCTTACATTTTAATTCCACATCTAACTGGAAAAAAGTTCGTCCAAGCTATTTGTGTTTGTTTCAGTTTGAAATATTTTACGTCAAGCAAATACTTTATTCCACGATTTCTGAGCAGTAGTAACTCAGTTAACATCATTAAAAAAGGACTACACTTAATTCTGCTTAATTCAGTAATTGGGGATTTTGATTCCAATACACAGAACTCATACGGTTTTTATATAAAAGATACCCCTAACCTAATAACTTACGACGCTTTGTAGGGTATCGGATTCGAACAAGAGTTTATTACAAACTTCGATTAGAACAAGGAGTCGGGAATGCACATTATATAAAGTATACCCAGTCCTTGAGAATTTCGAGCAATTTATCCCGAAGTAATTTCATTCCGAAACTCTTTTCGACATTTCTTCTCCGAATTTCTGTCGATGTTTACGTATTCTGAAACGACTTGATATTTGCCAATGTCAGAATGGCATTGCCTTTTTATTGTGATCTACGTGTATTGAAGGTCCGCCACACCTGTTTATTTGTATTTCATTGCGTTTTTGTATTGACTCAGTGATGTAACCTTTAGGGTTATGGAAAAGAGTTTCGCAGTTCGAATGCTATTCAAAGCAATTCTGTTTTATGTTATAAGCAATTTAAGATATCACAACATCTTTAAACGAGTAGCGATACTAAAAAAGGATGAATGCATTTAGGTACTTTACTATATTCAAATTTTGTCAAACAACTTAGAAAAAAGAATAGTGAATTTGCGTACTTTAAGCCACTATAAAGTAGCAATTAAGTTAAGTACTTAATGTGCTTCCCAAAGCAAAAAGTTTTCTTCTCAATAAACCTTTTCTAGTCCATTGTTTAATGTACAAATTACCTATTCGCCGTGCACAAGGCAATGCCAAATGGTTTTAATTATCCGAAGCTCTATGAACGTTTCCACCGAGCCGAGCTAATTTCCTATGTTTTAGAATACACTTGTCTTTATAGATATGGTTGTTTCGTTAACATTATTTGTTACTTCTAAGAAATAACATGACATGACTTTTATTAAAATGGTCGAATTATTAGATGAATAAATTGCAAAATACATACTGCACGATGTTCTAAAATAATGTTTCAACAGTAAGAGAGCATCGTTATAAATGTAAAGATATTTTATAATCTAAATGAATTATTACTTTGACGTTAGTTAATATTTTTTAGCATTTCAATATTATAATTTTAATGAATATCTTTATATCGATAACATCATATCAATTATCGGATAATATTTGCCTTCGGTACAATTTAATATAAGAATACATTACAAATTCACCCATAATGTCTAATGATGTGGATTATTATATTACAAATTGTTATCCTAACTGACAGAATATTATCCCTGAACCTACGTCCTGTTCCATATTCCGTTAGCAAATATGGACCGTGTGTTTTAGTATCTATCTCAAGGCTAATATATATCAGTAATAATGTATAAGTTGTAGTAAGAATGTAGAATAATAATACAGGCATTTCATGAATAGACTGCGTTTAAAATTAAATAGACTTCGATCAATAAAATCTTCTGTCATTCATGGAATATTACAAACTTATAATTGTTAGACTTCCACCCATGGCTTCGTACGCTGTGTTGTCACAAACTAAGAATATATCTACCCTTTTTAAGTCTGGACATGGTCTGCCTGTGTGACAAGCTTCATTTTAATTCGTGCAATGGTTAGATTGGTTAGTGCCTGATGTTAACCCAAACATCTAAATATCTTCATAAACTTTGACATTTATACTAACGCAATTTCTGGGAACTTTACGTTAAACCGAGTTGTACTACTTGCGACGTCTACATTATCGATTGTTGAGCCTTTTCTTAGCCTAGTAAATTATTCAGGCACTCGCCAGTATAAATGATTATCTGCCTTTATGGTTCATGTAGTCAGTATGTTCTGTGGTTTATGTTTCCACGAAACAATTTTCTTGTACCTACGCAAAACGGAAGTGTGTAAAATTATGCGTGTATAAAATTAGCAAATTTTTCATTCCAAAAAATTCTTCCACCAATGACCTTAAATTCTTATTTTTACCGTTTAAGTTTCGCATAACTGAAAAATACAAGCATTTTTTAAAATATGATAACATAATACATATAAGTTGTTGCTATGTTAAAATATATCAGTACAAATAATTCCTTCAAATTGTCAACAACAAGAAAATAAAATATGTAACTTTCATCTCGTTAATATCTTAAGAATTTCGTTTCATAACCTATTTAATCTCAATCACTTTCTTTAAGGAAGAACGTTGTTACTTTGAAGTAAATACATAAAGTTGAGTATGAAACACGTAAACATTTCCTTGCAGGTTCCACCATAAGGCAACTCGCCGTCTCGAAAACTTCTACCAACTTTAAACTATTTCCATTCTACTTACGAGTACTAGGTATAAATCTTAAGCTTTTAAACTTTAACCCTAAACTGAAACGGTACAGTTTTTACGATCATTCCTTTTTCACGATAAGTATTAAATAGCTCCAGGTATATACTTTGTGTATTATTTTAGTCATATCTCTCAATGGTTACAAGTAGCGTTAATTGGCCGATGGCTTGTATCAATCAAGATTGATCGATAGGGTTAAGTAACTACTGGCACGCCCTAACAGGTGACTTGCGGTATGGTGTCTTGAGCGTTTCCGTACTTCAGAGAGCACATTAAACTTTCAGCCCTAGATAGCATAAGGATCTGACATGGCTATGTTAGAGGCTTTCGGGTGGCAATCAACAATTTAATTGGCTGCTAACTCCTCCAGCAATTCGCACTAAAGCAGCGTATGCTTCACAGCTCTTCAATTACGAGTACTAGGAGAAAAGTGTGCGTTGTAGCATTCACAATATGATTAATAAGTGGCCGTGAACTAAAGCGATTGAAGGTCTGATAACCTAGGTATACCTTTATGGCGATACTTTCCCCACTTCCATATTTTATCGTAAAAACCATTAGAAAGCTCTATTGACATGCGGTAATTGCGAGCGTGACAAGCACTTTTGGTACATAAATCCTACATTACGCGAAAGATATTAGATTTTGTCAAAATGCACACAATTTATTACTCACTAATACTGGTTTTAACCTTTATACCGCCTCAGCACGCATCGAGTGCTTTTATCTGCTTGTTATTACGTTATTTATTAATAGTGATACTTCAAATACTGGCTTTCTATAATATATTAGTTAAATGGTTCCTTGAAATTATCAGAAAATTTTGTAATATAAAAGAAAGGTAAATTGGAATATGAAGTTTTTAAGATATAGAATTCTACAGGGTCATCTTTATCCTCTCATAGGTACATATCGTTAAAAATGGACGAGCTAGACATTGTATGTATAATCCAAGCATGGGCTTGCGGAAAAGTTTAACGAATTTACTAGTCGTAAATAATTATACTCTATATCTTCTTGCAATCAAGAACAATGTTCTCTATCATAATAACATAAAATAATATATCATCTCTCATAATCACATAAAATAATAATCAAAATTCAAAACATTTTCTGCATCCATTAAAAAGGCCACAAAGGATCTACCGCAAACTATCATATCTCCATATTGTTTACAAATACATAGCATTATGTTTGATGCACGTTAATCCCGATATTGTAATAACTAACCGTTTTGGTAGTTTAATGTTTAATCGAAATGTGTGAACGTAATTATTTTATACAATTAAAATAACTGATATTGAAAATTAATTTCAGTAATTTTATGGAAATTGTTTTAACTGTTATAGGTAAAACGCTCAGAAGGGATTTTAGCTGGAAAGAATGATTACGTTCCACAAAAATATTACTATTTTATATTGCTTCATCTTATATAATAAAATTTACCACACTTAAATTACTTTATGCGAATGATCAACTGGTCTGAATGTGAAAGATTCAACGATAAATAAATGTAACAAACCAATTGGTCTAGATAGGAAATATTCAACGATAAATAAATGTAACAATGTTCGGCTTAGAATACTAACCATACCATACCAGATAGCTGTCGTAAGAGGCGACAAAATCGGCACGCTCGAGAAAGGGCCACTCGAAGGAATTATATTGATAATTTTGATTTTTATAATTATTATCTCTTCGTGGGGCCGCCTGGATAGCTACCAACCTAATGCTTGATATTGAGTTAGCCTCCAAACGACTCATTATATTAGTTTATTTTTGTACTTAGGCGACGATAGCCACTTACCATTAGGGGCTTGTCTGCTCGTTTGTCGGCTACAATAAATAAAGTCAAGCCCATTGTTTTAATTATTTCGCGTTCCCAAATCTTTCCGAATTATGTCGCATGCGGGTTGACACTCTGTCGTAGCTACAGTCATTTGCAAGAGGGCGTCCTTGTGAGGCAAATAAAGCTATTCACTAACTCCGGCAGGCGGGCGCAATAAAATGTAAATAGATACAGAAGTGTTAAAGGAACCAGGGTAAAAGTTTGGCTCACGCAAACTGCGAAACTTACCACTCGATGGCATCCCTTGGATATAGCGGTGCAAGTTACAAGAGACTAAAAATATAAGTATCGAGGAATCTTTGTACCCCTTTTTTTTGAGAATAATGCTTACAGGAATGATGTCGTAGATGAGACTCCTACGGGGAATAATGTGATTAGTGAGACGATAGTAATGAAATTATTTAAAAATCTTGGTGGGGTTAATACAATCTCGAGTCCTTTATACATATAAATCTACCAATTAAGGAAACAACAAACAACTTAATCAGAAATACCTAAAGTTTGCCTGTGGGATTAATTGTTTTGTTTAAGATCCTGATTCGTACCTATATGTTGTAGCACATACGAGGTAATACATATTCATTAAGGATAATATAATTAATTCAACAGTACGGCATCCTCAAGTAAAATCATTAGTTTATAGTTCTGCAGATTTTTATACAAATTTTAGTGATCGTATTCTAGCTCGAAAAAATGTTAAAGAATTTGATTCAGTTTTAGAAGTGGAAGATCTTCTGCTTTTCGTCCTAACTCTTTGTATACGCAAATCAGAATACAGTCTCCTACATCCTTACACATCCTGTACATATAACGTAACACTTAAACATTTAAAACGTGCAAATATTTAAAACGTGCCCCCACTCAATACTACTGTTGCAACCTGTAAGTGGAAATGAACCCGGGACCTCTTCCTTTGCTGGGAGAGTCACTTCCAACTACACTATACAGGTACAGGGTCTGATGACATTAGGATTGTTTAAAGTTATCATCAAATTCATATATTTGCAGCTTTTCTAAAGTAAAGAAAAAAACAACAGTCGTCTTAAACTTAATCCTACCTTGAAAATAAATGGTGTGAATTTAGCGAATGAAATTTTCCTAAATGGATCCTGGAGAAATGAGGATTGAGGTTATATCGAGGCGATATTATGAGAATAACATTAATAAGCATTTAATTTGTAATTCCAACAAGGTTGAACACTTTGGGAACGTATTCTTACGCCAATCCTGTCAGGATCAGGGATAAAGGGGTAAGATTTAATGATTCTTAAATGTATGAGAGTTTACCAATACGCACTTGGCCACCATAGTGGACTACGCCTTGTGGTGTCCCACATTGTGTGAAGAAACCTGAGCTTATTTCTGTTATCTCAATTAATTTGTGTTCTACATTTAATTCAAACTCATCTACATGAATTTGGTAGATGTTTTAAATTTTCTAAGTAGGAAACTAGGTAAGTTTAACAGACGAAGGGAACCGTCCCAAGCATAAAAAAGCATCTACATAATATATCTATCTACCTGGATATAAAAACATCTCTGGAATTTACAAGTCAAGTATGTTCCTTTCAAAATAAATAAGTTGTTTTATCTCATGTTTACCTATTCAGTTTATTTTCATGCATGTAAACTAGTGTGTGTAGTGTAGCTAGTGACGTAGGTTTCCGTGTTGCGGTATCTGTGAGAGGAAGTATCGCTTGTTGTTCTGAACTCCTTGAGCGTTTATAACTTTGGATGTGAAGTCAAGTCTTATGAATATTGTTATTAGTACCTTCACACGCATACTACTTATTAACTATTCTGCTACTATATTGCTTCCATTATTTGCTGGCGTCTTGTCAGATAGGAACTGGTTGGGTTGACAGCTTCTTTCTTAATTGAACGCTTCTACGACGGCATTGTTGTAGCAGATTCTCTGTTGTAAGTTTTCGGATTGCTCGTAAAATGACTGTTACAAAGCGATATATTATATAAGAACGGTGGTCCACAACGTGATTCAATTTGAATTTTAATATTATTATATCATACAATAGTTTTATAATTATAATATGATTGACGAATAGGTACCTCATTTTTCCGTGTATAATTAAAAAGAAGTCCTTTAATAGTAGTTTAGGTATTAACCTATTTAAATAGTAGGTCCCTATACTTTAGGAAATCATTAATCTTTCTGGCAAACTAGAGTAAGCCTCGCTGAACTAATTTGTATTAATTTATAACAAATTGTAACCACATCATTTAAATATCTCAAAATGTTTTGTATCGAATCGCGTACCTTTCTTTATATTTACATGTATCTTTTTAAATGTTAATTGTAGGCATTCATAATCATAATTAGGTGCCATTTTTCCTTTTTATCAAGGACGTTTTTATCTTTTTATTCAACATCATGAGCAGTGAATGTTCATAATTTTGAAAAAACATAATGCCTTTAAGAATAAAGGAGACTGGGACTTTTGGGCTACTTACGGAATAAGTAAAATGAGAGTTTAAAATTACGGTCAAATTTAGATCTCCATTCTTTTAACGGCGAAGCCCACAGCCAAGCATAATTTTTGTATTGAACTTGGCTCTCCTTTTTACATTTATGTTTTTGGTGGGATATCATTACTTTTTGTAAACAAAACTAGGCAATGCCCCGCGCCGCCGACGACACACCGTTGGCCGGTTGTTTAGCGCATATTACAAGTTTTTTGTATGGGGACACCACTTATATTTCGACTTTTTTTATTTTTTTTTTTTTCTACGCTTACACACAGTTACCGAGCAGGATTCCAAATTTCATTCTTCTAGGTCATCTGAAAGTAGGTTAGATTTAGGTACTATATGTCAGTCAGTCAGTCAGTCAGTGCTAAAATTTACGACTTTTTGACCTTCATATCTTCATAACCGTTTGAGCTAGCTTCATGAAATTTGGGCTTCTATATGTCCTTCTGGATATAAAAAAAAAAAAAAACAATACTTTATTTCTTTAAGGTTAACATTACATTTTTAGTAATACACAGTGGGGGGCATCCTTTTAAGTAAATATATACCTGTGTCAGGATGCCCCGCTCTTTCTTATTTCTACATTAACATATTATATAAACAAAAAGTAAGTATTTCCATTCTCCAAAAATAAATTACGGAATAAGGGTGTGTGTGTGTGTGTGTTAGTGTGTGTATGTGTGTTTGTGTGTGTGTGTGTGTGTGTGTGTGTATGATTGACTGAGAGACTTTGTAATATACATATTTTAGAAGTTTTATAATTTTAGTTTAGCTTTAGATTTTTATTTTAGTTTGACTTTAGATTATTATTTTATTATTATTATTATTTATTAACTTTGAATTTTGGTTTTAATATATTAACTTATTCTTTCCAAAAGGGCCTCAACCTCTATATAACTCAATTTCTGTATCCAAATAGTAAGTTCTTGTTTCAGATTATAAGGATGCTTCCTAACAATGTTAAACATTCTATTTACTTTATTGTAAACATATGCTGATTGTCTTATGTACTGGTGTTTAGCAAAGTATGAATTGGCACCAGCTATTTCAATTCTTAATCTTCGCTTTGAATACATATTTGTATCTTTATTTAAGTTTTTATGTTTGCTTAACAGTAAGTGTAATATATACAACTTTCTCACACTTAATATATTAGACATAGAATAAAGTTTGTCAGTAGGGAATCTGTGATGTTTTTTATACATAACTTTTAAAAGAATTCTTTGACTACGTTCTAACCCCAAAAATTTTGTTTTTGATGCCCCTCCCCAGACTGGAATGCAATATGTCAGAATTGATTGAGCAAGTGCGGCATATACTTGATTTAACAACTTGCTAGAAGCTACATGTCGAAGGTTCTTGAATAACCATATCAGTTTCCTGACTCTGCCGGTTAATACCTCGATATGAGCATGCCAGCTTAATCGCTGATCAAGTAATATACCTAAGTATTTTACTGTGTCAACTTTTTGAATTTTAGGACAAGTGCAGCTCATTTGATCAATTTCACACTGGTGGATTGTTAGACTACTGTTTTTCGGTTGTGTTCTTTTGTTAATGGTAAAACAAATATAGTTAGTCTTTGCCGTGTTAAGAGATAAGGAGTTTAAGTTTAACCATTTAGATATTTCCTTTAGATTTCTTTCTGCTGTGCTATGTACTTCATCCCAAGACTGGCCGTAAAATACTATAGCTGTATCATCTGCATAAGAATAAATGTGTCCGTTCTTTATCTTTAGGTTACATAGATCGTTAATGTATATTAAAAACAGAGTAGGTCCTAAAACACTACCCTGTGGTACACCGAACGTAATTTGGAGGTCGTCACTAGTGTATTCTCCTATTTTAACACGTTGAGTCCTTCCAGACAAATAGTCCTTAAATAAGTCAAGCTGCTTACCTCTAATTCCTATCTTTTCTAGTTTTCGAAGTAACACTGATATTGATACGGTATCAAACGCTTTCTTTAAATCCAAAAAGACTGTTAAACATTTACTTCTTTTATCTAGTTGGTCAACAATACATGCCGTTAGATCTACGATGGCATCCTGAGTACATTTACCTTTTCTAAAACCATACTGTGAATCAGATAATATTTTGAATTTCATAAGATAGTTTAATAACCTGTTATTGATAAGTTTTTCTACAATCTTAGACAATCCCGACAAGACTGATATTGGTCTATAATTATTTACTTGTGTTCTATCTCCGCCTTTGTAAACAGGAGTAATAATAGCTTGTTTGAGCAAAGTGGGGAAGATTCCTTTAGAAAAACATAGGTTGACTAAGTGACATATGACAGGAGTTATTAAATCGCTAGCCATTTTAAGAAACTTGATGGGTATGTTATCGATTCCAGATGCACTGTCTGATTTTAGATTAAGAAGAATTGTTTTGATTTCTTTGCAATCAGTATTAAGTAACACAAAGGATGTTGCTTGAATTTGGATGTATGATAATGTTTCGTTATGTGACATTGTGCTAGGTAACATTTGCTTATTATTAAGGATATCATTAGCAAGATTTCTGCCAACGTTGGCGAAAAAGCTATTTACGGCATTCACTGATTTTACGGGGCATGATTCAATGTCTAGTAGCTCATTATTTGTTGATTTTGATTGTTTTATATTAGTTATAGTTTTAATATTGTCCCATAGTACTTTTGGATTTTTTGTCAATAACTGCTGATTATTACAATAATTACGGTATCGTCTGTACGTTATTTTTAATATTTCGTCGTCAGGGTTAGTTTTTAATTCTTTTTGCATCTTATTTCTATTTCTAATACATCTTAAAACACCCTCAGTTATCCACGGTTTGATTATACGTTTACTTTTAGGTATGTGAGTTATCCGTGTGTTTTCACGCAGGGATTCGGTAATCTTACTAATGAAAATTTCAATTAGGGAGTTCGGATCCTCATAGAAAAGAAGAGAAGACAAATTTTGATTAGATAAACTTAAAAGTGCTTTATCAAAATCTATATATGTTTTAGTTTTAAGGCATATTTTATCAAGTTTAATTTTTGCCAAGCTAAGGATTACCATTTTGTGGTCGGTTATAGAAGTATTCATGACAGCTATGTTAGCAGTAACTTTCTTCCTTTGAAGTTTTAATATAAAATGATCTAAACAACTATTTTCTCTCGTAGCAATCTGGTGACCTGGTAGTAGTCCATAAGTTGATAAAGTATTTAAATAATTGCAACGGTTTTTACATTCCAAAGTAGTATCATTAAATTTACTGATTAGATTGATATTTATATCGCCTGTTAGAATAATGTTTTTACACGACTTAATATTTTCAATGCACAACTGAAGTGAATCGAGAAATTTGTCAATATTAGTATTAGCTGGAGATCTATACACGCCTAACACTGTATAATTGAAAATGTCAATTTGTATGCACGACGCTTGTATAAGTTTAATTTCTTTAATTTTAGGTTTAAGGTTACTTTTAATGTAGGTGACTACACCATCGTTTTGATTTAAATGATTAGTTGTAACATATGAAGTGTAGTTATTTAAATGGGGGATTGGTTTATTGCTGTCTAGTCTGCATTCAGTCAAAATAATTATGTCAACTTCATGTTTTAAATTAGATAATGTAATTTGCAAATCCTCAAAATTTTTGTATATACTTCTAATATTTTGTGTAATTATTGTTAAGTCATTTTTATTTATTGTAAAGTGCTTGCTTATATCTTCAATATCACAGTATACCGAATTTGCTACTTCTGATTTATCTAATTCATTTAAAGTCGATAATGTACTATCCATAATCAAATAATAAGAAAAGCATATGTACATTACTTAAGTCACATATAGTACATATATAGTTATGTGAACACTGGAAATGCAATTTACATTTAACTAGGCAGCTGGAGATATTTAGAGAGAGATCTTGGTAGTGTCTAATTATTACTTTATTATTAATGCAAAGAATAAAGTAAGAAGTTATCCTATTGTTTATGTACTTTAAGTGTAAGTTATGAGTGAATGATGTGTGTGAATTTTGTGTGAGTTTTATGTGTAAGTTGTATGTAAGTGATGTGTGCAAGTTGAATATAAGTATATTTATGTAGTGCCTAATAAGTTTTGATTTAGTATATAATATGTTATATGTAAGTGTAAATGTGTTTAGAATGAAGTTTATTACAATATTTAGTTTTACCACTAGTCATATTTTAGACAATTGTTGAAGCTGCGCCTCCCTTGTTATATTTATGATCGGCGAATCCTCGTTCAGTCGTAGATACACTTTGCCATAGTTTGTCCAACAGTATTTATATTTATTTGTTTGTTTGAAGTCCCTTGCCAAGAAGTACAATCTGGAAGCCTGTGGGGTTAGATTTTCCGAAACATATATTGGTGTGTCTGGTCGAGCGTTAAGTCCCAGGTGTTTTGCACTTAGCTTGTTAGATTTGTTTTTATAATTGAAGGTTCTTGTAGCTTTTATAATTTCGGATTTGACCAAAGTATTCGTAAATTCTACTATTAATGTGGTTCCCTCTTGATTCGGTTTTTTTGTTTTAATAATGTCTCTGATTTGTGATTTTTCCATTTTTACTTCAACGCTGTCACATAATTTTAATATTATCTTTGTAAGATCAGTTTTATTTTCGTTCCCATTTAAAGGTACATTTTTTATTTCTATGTTCGACTTCCGCTCAATTCTCTGCATTTCTTCTAGTTTGTTTTCTAATATAATTATGTGCTCAGAGTCTTTCTTACTTTGAGTTTCTAATTTATTAATTTTGGCCTTCAATTCCGAATTTTCCTCCGTCAAATATGCTAAGGTGGATTGCATGACACTATTATTTTGCTGTATGTCTTGTAATGTTGCTAATATCATATTGGTTTTGCTCATGAGATCTTTTATTTCATTTCTTAAGTCAATCATAATGGTATCCTGCTCGTGAGTTGTATTGTCCGGGAAAATTTTCCTTTTTTTGCTACGGTTAACTATGGAGCTAGGTGGGGTTGTTTCATCCAAGTCTGCGCTGGAGATGTCCGGAACAGAAGAACATTTGCCTGGCGAGCGCATCATCTTCGTTACACAATTTTTGTTTATAAATTAATTTTGTAGCAGAGTGAGCGCAATTCGTCACACAAGTATTTTATTCTTGTATTTGTAGAAAAAGCGTTGTTCCGTACGTACCAGTACTATCAGATAAACAGGCAGCGTCGTAGTCGATCTAATACAAGACGTAGCTCTTACTGCAACCCGTAGCTCGTAGCACATTCCGTAGCACGCAGTTGTCACAGCTACAGCACGTCGTACGTTCGAGGCGTGGAAAATTCCATCAGGAGAGGAAACGAGATGACACTAGTATTCTCTCTTGTTTGTTGTCTCTTTTCCGCACCGCATCTATTGTCCACGAACTGTCAAACTGTGTGGGCTGAGCTAGTGATTTAAAGTTTTGAATATTTTGAACCTTATGTCCGTAATATTTGTATAAAATGCACACGATTACTGAGGACACGTCTGGTCACTACGGCGTCACGAAGGAAAGAGGAAATAGTTTAACATACGTAGTTTTATGTAAACACATAAAACTTAAACACGTTAAAGAGGTTTTGAGTTATAGAAGGGTCAAATGTGGCACAAAGTGGTTCGTGTAATATTACACTCGGCGCTGGCTAGCCAGTTCTTTTGTTGGAACTTGGCTTGACACGCTGCCGCGTATCTAGATACAATTCATATTACATAAATACATAGAAATACCTGAATAAATATATAAATCGACTTTACACTTAAAATAAGATACATTTATTCGGCTCGTCATGGTCTATAACTCAGATTAAAGAAATAAAAGGCAGATGTATTCATCCGACTACAATGTGAAGCTACCAAAGCAAATACAAACTAAAAAAGCAAATACAAACTCGAGTCAGTACTAAAGAAAGCGTCAAATAGCTTGCATGTCACAATTGTCAAAATTTATTAAATAATTTTCTCAGATAAAATGTCGTCTTGCAATTTTAAACACTGCTAAAGTTGTTACCAAAATCAAGGAAAAGAAGATTAGATATCTTTTCACAGGTAACTGTTCATTATTTTATTATTTATTTAGAATAATATTTTTGCGGTGCGCTCGGAACACAAAACCTCGACAATTATTCAATTTAATACCAGCTTTATATGAAGATCGATTACCCTAAATTAAGGGAAATATGCACGGGTTATTTGAACACTGATCGATTATAAATTTATATCAAAAAAAATATTTTAAAAGTAAATAGTTGTATTTATTTAAATCTAAAAATCAGGAAATGCAGCCAATGCATAAATACCTGTCGCTGGGTTATTACAAATATAAAATAGATTGTACAAAGGATTAGAGGGATAAAATAAGGATTTTAACATAGGTAAACCTGGTTGATTGAAAATATCATGTTTGCCTACGATAAAATGCACGATTGAAAGAAAATATTATATTCTATTTTAGTTCCTGTTTAGCCTACTCAATAAATGATTTTATTTTGCAGATTGCGGACAAATGCTATTATACGAGATAAATGGGCTTTTATTATTCGTCAAAGTAGGCAAGATAATGATTGGCCATCCAAATTTGGCTTTGTTTATTCATTGCATTTTAATGAAGATGACTTATCTATACTATAATAAAACTCAAAGGGCAAATTTTCTGTACATTGAATATTTTTAAAAAATTTCGATTAGGGGGCACTTCAGTAACGTGTTAGAGCACAAAAACATTTTTTTTAGAATTATTGTCTGTCTGTCTGTTTGTCTGTCCGGGCATCACATGAAAACCCCTGAACGGATTTTGATGAAAATTGGTAAAATTATAACTAATACTCCGGGTCATAATTTAGGATACTTTTTATCCCGGAAAATTAAAAGGTTTTCCTGGAAAACGCGATGAAAGTGTGTATGGAAAATTATACATCAACCGATTTGCTTCAAATTTGCAACAAATGTTCCTTGCTTAAATTGATGAAACACATGTTTTACAGTTTTTCAAAATTTTGCAATACAAAGAAAAAAAAATACAAATTAATGTGAATATTGCTTATTTTTCAAATATCTATTTTTTATTTTGTTATTAAGAGCATATTGTTTGCGTATCTATGTCCTCCAATATAATTTCAGCATTTTATAAACACCTTGGAAGTGATAGAAAAACGCAAATTAAGTCTGTATGAGTAAACGATATCCAACAAATAATCGTTTGCTATCTTGGCCACTAGATGGCTCTGTATTTGATGATTCACGCCAACGACTCTGTGATTTCGAAATAACTGCATTTTTCATGTTGTAAATCGTTACTTGCACAATATTAAAACGTAAAAATGAGCTTTTTAATTTTTGTTTGTCTGTTTGTTTATATTCATTAATCTCTGAAGCCACTGAACGGATTTCAACAGGACTTTACTACAATATCGAGTCTTCAACTTAAATTATAGACAATTTTTTAGAGTTCCATAACAAAGCGAGAATATAAAATATGAGTTAATTTGTTTTAAATATACAAAAACCTTTTCTTCACACAATTTATGGCATTATACATTTCTTAGTTTTTTTTATATTTTGCAAAGCCAAAGCGTGGCACTGAAGTACTTATTTTTTACTTTACAATAACTCAATAACACATAAATAAAATTGAAGTGTCTGTCTGTGATTTCTAAATAAATGATTTTTTAAGTTGTAAATCTATACTTGCACGATACCAGAACCGGAAAATGAGTTTTTCAAATTAAAGAATAGGGTTTTCCACTTAAAGGGTTCCTTGGGGATATGCTATGAAAGTTTGTATGGGAAAATAAAAAATTGAGTCAATTTGTTTTAAACTTACAAAAACCTTTTCTTCACATAATATAATAAGGCATACATATGCATTTCTTAGTTTATTTCTATTTTGCAAGATGGAGCTTGAATATGGCATTGAAATATTTTTTTTTACTTAATATCTATTTTTATATTAACTTTGTTTTTAAAACATGAATTGTCTATTTATGGCTTGCAACGTAAATTTAGAATTTTTTATATTTCATCCTGGAAGGGGTTGAAAATCGTAATTCAGTTGTACGAACAGTTGACATTGAAAACATCCATAAATAAGCCCTTGGAGGTCCACTGCTGGACATAGGCCTCCCCTAACTTGCGCCACTCTGACCGGTCCTGAGCCTTCTGAATCCAGATAATCTATACTATAATAAAACTCAAAGGGCAAATTTGAATTACATTGAATATTTTTTTAAAATTTCGATTAGGGGGCACTTCAATGTTAATAGTGTTAAAGCACAAAATTATTATTTTTAGAAATATATAATAGAGTTTGTCTGTCTGTTTGTCTGTCCGGGCATCACATGAAAACATAAGATTAGCATAAGTAGTTAATGAGTAATAGTCGATAAACTTACTATTACTACTTCGGAATCCTACATTGCGCATGGCCTGACATGACATGGTTTTTTGAAGTTAAAACTGTGAAAGTTGTTAATTAGTATGTTTTTTTATGGAAATAGCCGGCAAACAAGCTGACGATCCACCTGATGGTAACTGGATATCGTCGCCCATGGACATCAGCAACACCAAAGGCATCACTGATGCGTTGCAGGCCAAGAAAGAGAGAAGAAAAAGAAAGAAAGAACTGGCTCTCAAGCCCCCAGCCGGAACACGAGTCGTTTGGCGGCTGACTTATGCTCAAGGGTGGTAGCTATCCAGACGAACCCCATCGAGAAATAATAATAGTAGTAATGGTATTAATGTACAATTAAAATCAATAATACCAATATAATCCCTCGAGGGGCCATACCACCAGCGGGCCGGATTTAGTCGCCTCTTACGACACCCATCCAGCGTGGGATTGGGGTTAGTATTCTAAGCCGCCCTAATACGGCTAAAATGTAATCTTACATTAAAAACAAAATAACTGTAACACAATTGTTTGGTAATACGGGATGTAAGGCTAAGGGCTAAAACTAGAGGTTATAAGTTTGTATGAATCTTCGTCATCTTAAAACTCAGAAATATAAAAATTCATATGTAAGCTCACAGCCAAAAACAAAAATTAACTATGAAATTTTTTTTTGAGAAATTCATCTCACTTAGAAACTTCATCATTTTAGAACACAAATGTGAAAACATACCGCCATGTTAGCTTTTCGCTACAAACAAAAATTAAGTATAAAAGATTTTTTTTTATTCATCTACTAAGGGCTAAAGGATGAAAGTTTGTATGGGTTAGGAGAAAATCATTTTCATTTGACTTCAAATTTTTCTTAGATTTTTTTATGATTAGCAATTATTAAATTTAAAAGAGAGGAAAAATGTTTTTTGTTACTTTTTCATCTAAATAGCCGGCAAACGAAGAGATAAGTCACCTCATAGTAAGTGGTCACTTTCGACAATGTACATTAGCAGCGCTAAAGGAATCACTGATTCGTTGCTGCCCAAAAAAGAAAAGGAAGGTACGTTTTTGTGTATTCTGTAAAATGACAATATAAATTTAAAAAAAACTCTCAGGCCCTGACTTAGATAAACCTCTAAACTCTAAAAAGTTCAACTATTTTGGGACCTTTCATATGGATGGGTCATTAATGGTTCACTATTGAGCATGGCTCTCTTCTCTTGAGGAGGCCTAGAGTATACTCCACCACTTTGCTCCAGTGCGGATTGGTAGGATTAGAGACCAACCTAAGTGTCGGAAGTCATTGCGCCAATAACCAGACCAACAGCTATACGTGCTCTCCGGAACACGGAGAGCTCAAGAATTTTTTGCCACTAGCGTACACCTATCCAACTACCGATCGCGCTCGATTTCTATTAGGACCAACACAAGCCGCGACGTCCGGGCTATGAGCTTCTCCCAATGGATAATTAATGGGTTCTAACATGTCACTTATGCTGTAATTTTGGTGAAGAGTTTAGTATCTTGCTGACTACCAATCACAGTAGAATATCAGATCGTCGTTATCATTTTATTGTTTTAGCAATTTTAGAGTGCATGATACAACACTAGAGATTTGTTTAATATTTCACTCATTTACATAATACATTATACTTACTAAGTGTAGGTGTAAAAGCTTCAATCCAAAATGGGCTACAAGGCACGGATCTTCTCTCCTCATAGTCCGGACAAGTTTGTTCTTAATTTACGAAAAACATGTTTTATAATGAAGGCATCTTTATTTTCAGCGTACGAAGTCGCGGGTAACAGCTAGTATTATATATAATTCATGTATTTTAATTATAATAAATGTATTAAAATTTTGATATTTTTCAATTAAAAATAACTACCCAAAAGAGAAAAAACCATAAATTAAAATAATTCAACATATTAAGTACTGTATATTAAAAGAACATTTGACATATTTAATATCTATACTTTTTGATAACTAGTGATATAATAATAAATAATTGGCCAATTTAATTGTGCATAATATTTCAAGTTGAAAATATGGCAAAAAATATTTACTTGCGGGAGATTGCGACTTTTGTTTTCAATGTCTGGCAACTTACACACACAAAGAAGTATGTGTCTCTACGATGCCACTGCTAATTGTCAATATGGTTGTCATGCACACATAGTGAAAAAGCGGCTTCACGTCATTTGTTACATTTGTTTGCGAATGTTATATCTGCCTTTTATTTCTTTAATCTGAGTATTCATCCAACTAAAATGTGACGCTACCAAAGCAAATACAAACTAAAAAAGCAAATACAAACCCGATTCAGTACTAAAGAAAGCGTCAAATTGCTTTCATGTCACAATTGTCAAAATTTATTAAATAATTTTCTCAGATAAAATTCCGTCTTGCAATTTTTTAAACACTGTTAGAGTTATTCCCAAAATCAAGGAAAAGAAGATTAGATATCTTTTCACAGGTAACTGTTCATTATTTTATTATTTATTTATAATAATATTTTTGAGGTGCGCTCGGAACACAAAACCTCGACAATTATTCAATTTTATACCAGCTTTATATGAAAATTGATTACCCTAAATTAAGGGAAATATGCATGGGTTATTTGAACACTGATCGATTATAAATTTATATCAAAAAAAATATATTTTAAAAGTAAATAGTTGTATTTATTTAAATCTAAAAATGAGGAAATGCAGCCAATGCATAAATACTAGTCGCTGGGTTATTACAAACATAACATAGATTGTACAAATGGATTGGATTAGAGGGATAAAATAAGGATTTTAACATAGGTAAACCTGGTTGATTGAAAATATCACGTTTGCCTACAATAAAATGCACGATTGAAAGAAAATATTGTATTTTAGTTCCTGTTTAGCCTACTCAATAAATTATTTTATTTTGCAGATTGCCGACAAATGATAAATATACTAGAATATTTAAAATAAAAAACTAGAATACGAGAAAAATGGGATTTTATAATTCCTCAAAGTAGGCAAGATAATGATTGGCCATCCAAATTTTGCTTTGTTTATTCATTGCATTTTAATGAAGATGACATATGTTATATATATTTCATGTATTTTAATTATAATAAATGTATTAAAATTTTGATATTTTTCAATGAAAAATAACTACCCAAAAGAGAAAAAAACATAAATTAAAACAATTTAACATTATTAAGTACTGTAAATTAAAAGACATTTGACATATTTAATATCTATACTTTTTGATAACTAGTGATATAATAATAAATAATTTGCCAATTTAATTGCGTATAATATTTCAAGTTGAAAATACATATGACAAAAAATATTTACTAAATTACGGGAGATTGCGACTTTGTTTTCAATGTCTGGCAACTTACACACACAAAGAAATATGTGTCTCTACGATGCCACTGCTAATTGTCAATATGGTTGTCATGCACACATAGTGAAAAAGCGGCTTCACGTCATTAGTTGCATTTCTTTGCGAAAGTTATATCTGCCTTTTATTTCTTTAATCTGAGGTCTATAAACTGTCCCTTTACCGATGACAGCTCATGAATAAATATATTTGTGACTGTCACGTATACGTCACTCACAGGGGCGAGTGACTTTCATACATAGCTGTCATAGCATAAAGAAAGAAGCCAGTGCCTTTGACCTATAATTCCTTTAGTGATGGAACACGCCGGAGTTCTATCTTATTTTGGCAATCAGCAAAATTGATGACAATGTCAAGAAATTAACGAGTTTTTCACCTGTTTTGATAATCTCACTTTTACAAAATCTTGTATTGTTTTACTCAGAGATTGTCAAAATTTGCCCAATTTTTTTGGATAACTTAATATTTTATAAGCTTTATAACAAGAATACCTACTTTCATTTTGTTTCGATTTTCTAGTCCAAAATTGTTAGAAACCATCTCAGTCTCCTTTCATAGCCAGTTGGTATTTATTTTCTTTGCTGGAATATCATTACTTCCAAAATATAAAATAAACTTGTTTGTTAGTTTGGAATCTAAAGTGTTAACAACAATAATAAATGATCTCCTAAGTTAATTTTACACACACACAGACACACATATGTTTCATGAAACCGTTTTGAATGTGGATCACGATCTACCTACATAAAAAAGGCAAGAAAAAGATGACGTGAAATCGTAAAGATTAACTCCCTAAGGAGGAAGACTTTCAATCTGGAGATGAGCTTTGAATTGAAAAGCATGCATCCATAATGACGAATATAGTGGATGTGGATGTGTTTCGCTTTGCTTTTGCGTCAATGGGCTCAAATATAATGACTTGGATCGAAATACTTTTTGTAAACATAATAATATAATACCAAGCTATACCTAGTAAGATAAAACAGTTTATGCGAAGTATTTATCGGTTCCTACAGCTGTTGGCAACACTGTCAGTCTCTCAGGTATTGCTATAGGCTGCATTGCATGTGCTTGTGTGCTACAAACTAGCATGTGTACCTATCGCAGACATTATATTTGTCTGTGATCATTTACATCACTCTCTGTGAAAGAAGTAGTCTGTGAAAATGAAGAATGTTGGTACTTACTGTAAGAAGTTGAATTGTAGACAACGTCCAATATTCGTTGTGAGTGTGGTTTATAGACTTGAAATATTTTTACTTGCCATCCTTGTTCTTTTCCCTATACTTTGTATAAGTTTGATAAAGATAGGAACAGCCTATGACGCACAGTGACATTAAATGTGGGCGCGATGCGCGAATTCGCTTTTAAAGCGTATTCACATTGGACAGGACGGTACACGCATTTCTACATTTACAAAAAGTTTTTGTTTTTTGGTCAACTGTTCTTGGACGTACGAATTAAATGTTAAGATAAAGTTTCTTAGAAACTTACTAATTTTAACTGTTTATGATCAAAATTCGAAAATCATACATTATATTTTATGGAACCATTGCTTGTTGACCCAGCAGTTTTTGCTGTGTAACATAATAAAATAATTGATAACAGATTTAAAAATATTATTATTATTATTTAAATAAAATGTTTGATTAAAAAAAAAGCCCGTTTATTTATTACATAAGTATATATAAAGTTTAGTATGAATAAAGTATGAATACAATTCATATTCTATTCATATCATATAATAAATAAGACTATTTTAAAAGATCATTAAATAATAAGAGATTAGGAAAGCGCAGGCTTTGAGCGAGAATTTTTAAAACAGTGTTTAAAAATGGAGTGTTACGTTTAAATTTATTCTCATTCCTTAAATCCGTTGAAACCGCTTAAAATTGTTCCGGCGCTCGCTCTTTAAACCTGCCGGAGCGCATTGTCAGCAGGATGACGCTTTTTAAAGTACCGTCCGATGTTTGTTTTGTTGTCTATAATCACAGCTTGGGTTTGTTTAGATCTGTTCTTGTATTTTTGTGCGGATTTAATGTTTCTTTCTTAGATATTTACAGTCCTACTTAATCCTACTAGATAATATTATATAAGTGAGGAAGATAGATGGCTGGATGTTTGTTACACTTTCACATAAAAACTACTGAATGGATTTTTATGAAATTTAGCACACGGGTAAACCATGACCTAGAATAATATATGGGGTACTTATTATACCCCTTATTATAAAACCTACTCGCTGAAAAAAAATTTCGCACGCTCAATGGAAAAAAGGCATAAGATGAAAATTTCAATTTTACAGGAGAACAAAAAACTGTTAAACTATCAGTAAGTAGTCGAAAGAATTTACATTAAAATTTCTTGCACAAAACAGTCAAGGTTAATATATATTTTCTATCATTATAACGAAAGATGTTGTATTTGCTAGCGTAATAAAATTATGTTCCCTCGACATGATATATTTGTTTCATTTCATAAAAAAAATCCGTGCAAAAGTAAAGGGTAAGAGTAAAATACTTCGAATCACCAATAACTAATATGAGTGCAGTTTTCGCGAAAGCAAACAGCAATATCTCTCAATATGACAACCTTGTAGCCTGTGACGACGTTCGATTCCCCGGCGAGCGATTTATATTATCTGGATGTTATTAATGTGATAGGGTTGTCCATGTCACCTGCGACACAGGGAATTCTAGTGCGGGGGTTTTTATGCTAACGACAGGCAAACAGGCATTCGGCCCACCTGATTGTAAGTGATCATCGTCGCCTATACGGATACGTGCAAGTGCGTTGCCGGCCTTGAAGGGTATGATAAACTCTCTTCTTAAATCTGCATAATGCTCAATTTTTTTCAAATTAAAGGTATCCTTTCATGTGCTATTTTCCCTGTTACTTATAAAGATACTGATGTACCTGTAGCTCAAGAGTGAATATAATGTATTTTTTAAGTTGTATCTCGTTATAACTTATGTTTATGTATAGTGTAGATAATATTGTTTATAGACACTAAAACTACTGAAAATGTGGTGTCGTTGGAGGGTTTGCTATGGCTGCGATATATTCGTTGACAACTTAAGTGACTGGGAAATGTTAAGTGCAATCTGTATGTTATAGATCACACTTCGTTTTTCATACAGATATGTCTCCAAAACCAATAATAACGCTAACAACATCTACTCAAAAGTTGTTTAAATGCGTTCAGTGAAGGGAGGTCAATCTGTACGTTACCATTTCTTCTGCTTTATCATCTCTGCAGGCTATTCGCGTGAAGCTGTAAGGTCACTAGAGGTCAACATCAACTGTCCATTTGAAAATTTCTGCAATAGGTACACATTGTCATATTGAACTCATATCGGTCGTTATTCATTTGTATGATTTCAATTTTTTTTTCAATTAATTAAAAATAATGATATTCATGCGCTTAAAGTCCTTACAATTCGACGAATTCATAGTCCAGAGTATGCCAAACGAGTATTTCAGCTGTGACAGTCCAGGCCACATTAGTAAGGCGATATTCCTGAACCTGGCCTACAAAGGTTTGTAAGAATTTAGACTACATCAAACATAAGTTACCAATGTCTAAAAAATCACTTTGCATGCACATCAGACAAGTAAATGGTGAATGCGGAGCGGTACTTGCGTTAACCCTTTGATGCATTTAAAACGAGAGCGTTCGACTGCGCATTTCACGAAAAGAGTGCTTTAATTTTTTGTGACATTTGCGAATTTTTCTGCACTTGTTTGTAAGACTTCCTTTGAGCGGTTTAAGAACTTTACTTTGACTTATTTTTCTCTGAGTATGGAGGGATAATGTTTGTGATTTACGCTCTTAGAAATGCCGAATACGTAAACTTTTTTTTTCATTCAATAAACTGATTTTAACTATTTTCTTCTTTATAAATTACCCGTGAGTGAGTTTAATCCTCTATAAATAAAATAAGTAGTCAATCTATTTTATTTAATCCATTTAAATTACGCTGAGTAGAGGATAAAAAATGTTGCATACAATTAAAAGCCACGCCAAGCGAAGATAGATACAGACACGTGTATGTAAAATGATATTAATTACTCACAGTAATTAAAAAGAAAACTCACGATGTAACAGTAACGGTTGCATGCTGTAAATCCATTAAATACGAGCTGCAATGCGCTTAAATTGTTATTTCTTGTGTGCGCTCGAAAATTCACCAACACAATTATAGTAAGCGGGTGCGAATAATAATGTGTAGGTAAATGAGCTATTGTTGAGCTAAACGTAGTGACGTACAGCTGCAAACAGAAAAACGTGCGCTATATTCGTTTAAAAATACAATTTCTCTCTGTAGAATCATTTTAGATGTGGCAATTTATACTGTGTCAGAATTGTTGATCCATACATTAAGTATGGCTGGGCTTTTCCATGGTGTGCCGTGACATGACGCCATAATATTATGTCGTGTCACGAACATCTCGCCTCTCATCATTTTGACAAAAAAAAAATATCGCTAATTGGCCAACATCAAATTGCTGAATCACGTAAATTAAAAGCACTCTTGAATCTGCACTTATACATTGTAAAGTGAAGATAATGTTTGCATTGTTGAGGTAAATTTTACTAAATAATATGGTTTGACTTAAAACAGTAGTTAAAATAGCTGTGTTAAAATAGTTAAAATAATTGTATAAATTATCAATGACTACAAAATAATAATTATTATTCAGTATAGTCGTAACTCTATTACAATTGTGGGACAGAATAATATTAATAATAAATAATTATTTGTAAAAGGACAGTTCTTATTTATAAGTTAAGTTTTAGTATTTTATTTAAAGCTCCTTTGTTCTCTATATCAAGGACAATTTTGTCAAAATGCGTGCGAAGAAATGCATGCGTCCTAGTGGCTTTGTTATTAAATTTTTAAATTCGAATACATCTACACAAATGTTACACTCATTTAAATGTTTGCATCTGCCTGTCCTTTCAGGAACTTGCTTTGCCCATGAAAGGGCTAAAATTCTTCAAATTTGAATAAGAATAAATGTATCAAAGAGAGCCTGCTCTGTAGAACTGCAATTTTGTATGTTATGACTGGGGTATAATAAAATTGTAACATGAATGTTTATGATGTACGTCTTAGGTGCTTCTTTTTTTAATGTTACCGACAATCCTCGCGATGGAAATATATATACCGTATACATACCTATAAATGACTCAATCTAGTGGTTGGAATGTATCTACAATTAGTTATCAGTTTTGTTATTAATAAGATAAGTT
>OZ010689.1:6538480-6601468 GCA_963932265.1 Thymelicus lineola | reverse complement strand
CAATTAGTTATCAGTTGGTTATTAATAAGATAAGTTGGTTAGTAGTTATTAATAAGATAAATAATGTCACCTCAGAAACAATAAGCGGATATGTCTTGTACCATTCGTTAATTAGCCCGCGGGAGGTCACTGCTGGTGACCTGAACTCAGTACTTTCAGCCTACATCAGGCACCAGGCTTTCACCAAGCACTATTTTAGTATGTGTACTATCTGTAAACCATTTGTATTAATTTGTGAAAGTGAATAAATAAATATTCTGTTCTATTCTATAATCATCAATCAAGGTTTTGAAAAATTAAAGCTTGTGTATTTTATTTATTTTTTTATTGATATACACTTTATTTTATGACCTTTATTTATCGACAAATTCTTTGCGTTCCGCTCTGCACGTTTGAATTTGAATTTTCATTAAATCTAAACAGCATCTCAAGCGCGTAGTTACTAAAATCCTAGTTTTCGGGGTCAGTGATTTCGGAGATAGGGCAATAAGGCGTTGTCGCTTAACGCTGATTAAATACGCGTGCTTCTGCAAATAGCTTGGAAGAAGCAAAATATAGACAGGTTTGTGCACGATGAAATACTCGGTAATCTTAGAACAAAAATCTGAAAGGAATTGTTTGTGGTAAAATTTTCAAAACCTTTGCGACACAATCATGTGAGCTCTTTAAAAACTTTGAATATTTCATGTGAAATAAAAATGATATTGATCACGGAGATTCGGGAAATACTAAATGAATATTATGTGTCTGTGTTTTCGTATCTTTTTAAGAGGTAAATTTTGTTATAGAAATGATTAACAAAACATCGAAGTTGCGTGAATTTAACATGATTTATTTTTGTTTATACTCTTAGTTTTAGAAATACCAGAGTAAGTAGGTAATACGGATGATTCATTTATATTTTTACTAACATAATTCAATTTATCCGCTTTCAAAATAAAGTATGATCTCCAAATTTCATATAAATTCTTATATTAAATTTGTTTTAATTAAATTCAACAGTAACTGTAATGTTTTAATTTATCTCATTAATCACAAGAGGAAGATATTGTATAATAAGGAAAATTACTTTAAAACTAAACGAAACTTTAGTCGTAACAAAAGTTGTTGTAAAGTGAAAAAACGCTTTACTAAAACCATTAGTACACGTCAACTTCTTTACAAAATTGGCGAAAGAACAGCGTCTCCATATAAAAACTTCAAGCGATCTTGTTAGTGAGACAATCATTTTTTGCACGAAAATTTCAAACACAAAGAACAAAACTTGTTACGCTAAGTGGAAGGAATTTGATATCGAAGAGCTTATCAAATAAAACGGAGGGTTTTAAAACATAACTATTTTGTTTTTGTTGGCTTTTGATGTAAGCCAACGAACGAACAATAATATTTCTTGATTGTAACTGCTCACCTTGGTAAATTGACGTCCTGAATTTTTATTTACCGTAGTTTAGCCCTTTTTTGTGAAAACTAAGGTAAATCATATTTTCTAAATTTTTTTTAACAAAATTTTCTTTTACTCCACCCCATCAATGGTAATTTATCTGTATAGTATAACTCGTCTCATTATTTTAATATTTTAAGTAAGTATCAATAGTTGTTTTTACTTTTTGTAAGCTATAGAACCAATTTCAAACGTGAATTTATTATTATTACAATTCCATCAATACCAACTTCAAATGTGAAATTATTATTATTAAAATTCCATGAATATTGATATTACTTATATTTACCTATTCCTAACTATCTACTTTTTCGTCAAAAAGAACAAAACGAATAAAGCATTAAAAAGGCCATGAAACGAATTAATATGAGTAGATACAAACATTGTAGCTCACATGTCATATTGCCGCAGGCAATATTTTTACCGTTCTACGTAGTACAAGTTCTAGGTAATTACAACGCTTATTTTGTCGTTTGATACATTTAAAGTTATGTGAAAGAATTAAGATCTATGATCTTGCATGTATATATTATTATTACAGCACCAGCGCTCAGCGCGCGGCTTGGCCTGTATTTATCAAGTACCCTATATGTTACTCTAGATCATGGGCTATCATGAAAATGCGTTTAGTAGTTAATCGTGAAAGAGTGAAAAAAACAAACATTAATCTTCACAAACTTTCACATTTATAATATTAGTGGAGTATACCTTATTATTAGGGGTATACCTTAGTATTAGGTAGATATACCTTACGTACCTACAACATAGACATACTTGTACACCTGGAGCTTCATAATTGGAAACTGTATTAATTCAATGCTTGGTTTAGTTCCTGTTATCCGACACTGGGAATGGATTAAATCAATTGTTAATAGCACCAAATTAAAGCGTTATAGCTGAAACTCCACCTGTAATAGATTGAATCCTGAACAATATTTTGAAATAGTTACCAAGCCAATAAATATTTTTCATAGCCTGTATATAAGCTTAATACAAGCAATGAAAATGCAATAAGTGAAGTGTCAAACACATGATTTATTGACAGCCCTGACGTTCGATACGCGACTATTGTTCCCAATTTCGACCATGTCGCGTTGTAAATTGTTCCAAGTACACCCGAACATTTTTTATCCGCAATGTACAGTGCAATAAATATAGTGTCGTACATCGTAAGCTTAAGCCGAATCAGTGTAGTGTAGTGTCGGATCGTGAGCTAAGCTCAAAAATGCGTGGGATTTTTCAGAAAATATTGTATAGCCCGTGCTTTCTCGTCAACAGTGAATTTGCGGTGCGTTCGCTCTGAAATATTGGATAAGAGGAGCTCGCTGTATTTTCTTATTATCCACTTTTTACACGTGTACTGATACTCGTAACTTTATGAGTCCTCTTCTAGCGTTGTTGAGTTATGAGTACATTCATTCAATGTAGTGTTTTGTCTGTGGCGAGATATACAGAGATAAAATGTGTATACCACTACCTTGTTTCATGAATTATTTTAGCTGACGACACAGAGCTTAGAGCTTAGAGTACTGTAGAATTGTTAGTTCTTTAATATTTTTATGCAATATTAGAAGTTATTTACGAAGTACGTTCTTAATACTTATTAAGAATAAATAAATAAAAGGATAAATATGTAGAAGGTCAATATAAGTATAACCCTTTTTAACTACATCAAAAATAAGTCTCCATTACACAAAACAATTTTATTACGCACTTATATCATTTTTACTACAATTTCAAAATAATTGTTACCGTTTTAATTTTATTTCTTTAAGTTTTCACGTAAATATTTTTCCTGCCTATTTTACCCCTCAAATTTATCCCGGAGGACTAATTTCCAAAAACCTGTTATACTCGTACGTTTATATTAATTCAGATATGAAGAATAAATTATTTCAAGTAAAACAAATTACCCTTCCCATTAATGGGTTGAAGCCAAGGGATGAATTTAGATTTTTTTCCCTGTTGCTTAATGTTGGTGATACTATGAGATACAAAATTTCATTTTTCTAGTGCTTTGTCTGTTAGTAATAAATAGTGTGCTAAACTCATTGAACTATTATTACTAGCGTATAGAACCGACACCGCGAACACCATGTATGTCACTATGCATTGGCGCCACACATCAATCTTCAATGGATTCGTTCGATTTTGAAAGGAGAACGGGTGCTCAATTTTGAAAATCGAACCTCCCGGGCGGGACACACATTTTGTTCGATATTTCTGTTCTATGACATTATACTTCAATGGCTAAACTATACTCCATTTCTGTAGACGAATCCTGTTTCGTAAACAATCTTTCAGTGTCTTTTTTGTAATTTATAATTTAAAAATAAGGTTGACATAAATAAAAAAAAATTGAAGATAAATAATAATTTCATGGCAAAACTAATTTCTGTTTGCTATTAATTTTTGAAGTGAAACTTCTTTAGAACCGTTAGTGATTTGAAACCGGATGCAACGGAAAAACGACAGGTAAGATAATATAACCGCTAATTTCGTATTTCAATTTAAGTTGTCCGTAGCCCAATGGTCAGGACGTAGACACACAATGCTGATGCCATGATGATGCGCAGGTTCGCGTCTCAGAATATTTCTTTTGAAGTGAAACTTCTTTAGAACCGTTAGTGATTTGAAACCGGATGCAACGGAAAAACGACAGGTAAGATAATATAACCGCTAATTTCGTATTTCAATTTAAGTTGTCCGTAGCCCAATGGTCAGGACGTAGACACACAATGCTGATGCCATGATGATGCGCAGGTTCGCGTCTCAGAATATTTCTTTTTTTTAGTTTTATTTTTTTTTAGTTTTATTTTTTTTAGTTTTATTTTTTACTGTTTTTAAATACTTTCAAATGCTCTTTTAAATATTTTCAAAGAATTTATCAACAAAAAATAAGAATTTCATTCTTTCATTCTGTAGATCGACCAGCCGATTATACAGACAGTAAAAATGCTAAGTTGTATTCATAGATGGCGTGAGGAGTAAGATAGAACATTCGTTTTATTGCTAGATAGATTTTAAAAAGTGCTAAGTTGTATTCATAGATGGCGCTTCGATTTATTGCTTTAAGATTCGATTAGAAATAGAATTATTTATAAAATACTGTAATATACATGTTTTATGTATAACGGAACATTGGTTACCAAGCACTCAAAATCTTGTCAGTATAGGTAATTATAAATTGTCAAGTGCATTCTGTAGAGAGACTGCAATTCATGGTGGATCACTAATATTAGTGCACAACAATATGTGATTTTACTATTTTTGAAGATACATTGGAGGATGTACTTAAACGGTTATGTGTTTCTAGAAAAGGATTAGTGATATGTGGCGACTTCAACGTAGACATTTTATCAGATAGTACTATGGCTACTAGGCTACTAAGTTTGTTTAAATGCTTTAATTTAAATCCATTATTCAATGAGCCAACCAGAATAACTGAAACTACAGCTACTTGTTTAGATAATATCTTTTGCAATTGTGAGATTTTAAATAAAGAGATATTCAGTAAGTTGAAGTCAGACCACTGCGGACAAAAAATTTCGTTGTATAATTCAATCACTAAGAAAAAACAAATAATAAAATGTAGACCAATAACTAAAAATAAGATTTCAACTTTTAAAGAAAAAATCCACTCGGAAATGCAAACGCAGTTAACATTACAACAAAGAGATCCAATAAAACTATATAACACATTGTCTAATAACATAAATAACGAATTTAATAAAATATTCAAGTTTAAGTATGTAGATCTAGCTAAAAATAGTAAATTTAGTGATTGGGCTACTGTAGGTATTTATAAAAGTAGGAACAGGATGTATGACCTTTACGCCGAGAAACAATACAATTTTTCTCCAACTTTCCAGGAGCACGTGAGAAATTATTCTAAAATATTTAAAATTGTTTGTATTCAGGCGAAATCAATGTACATAAAGAACAAAATTATTAATTCGGATAACAAGATAAAAACCACTTGGAATATAATTAACAGTGAGAACGGTAACGCAAAGTCCTGTGATTTCAATTACGAATTATTGATTAATAATAATATAATCAGTGCTGATAAAGACGTGGCAAGCGAATTTGAAAATCACTTCCGTAATATTCCTATAACATTAACCAGTTCACTAGCTTCTTCACCGACGGAAGCACTTTCTATATTAAAAAATCATATTAATGAATGTAATATTTTATTTGAATTTCAACATATAACCGCTAGAGACTTAATTAAGGCCTTTCAGTCTCTGAAGGTAAAGAATACGGGTGATTTGTGGGGCATCTCGGTGAAAATAATACAGCATATTATAGGTATTATAGCTCCATATTTGGTCGTAGTTTTTAATAAATGTATAGATCTAGGTATCTTTCCAGATCTTATGAAATGCAGCAAAATCATTCCACTTTTTAAAACAGGTGAAAAAACTGATCTTAATAACTATAGACCAGTTTCTGTTTTACCAACCCTTAGTAAAATTTTCGAAAAGATAATATTGAATCAAATGCTAACCCATTTCAACAATAATAAATTATTACATCCTGAGCAATACGGTTTCACTAAAGGCCGGAGTACAACCGATGCCGGGGCTAGGCTATTATTGCATATATTTGAAGCATGGGAGGCGTCACATAATGCCATAGGAGTATTTTGTGACTTATCTAAGGCATTTGATTGTGTTGAGCACGAAACATTGCTGTTTAAACTTGGCCACTATGGTATAAAAAACAAGGCCCTTAGCTTGATCGCGTCTTATTTGAGTAATAGAATACAAAAAGTCAGCATAAACGATATTAAGTCATCGGGGTCACCGGCTGTGATGGGTGTACCGCAGGGCTCGATCTTGGGTCCGTTTCTTTTTCTGGTATACATTAACGATTTACCACATTATGTAAAGAACCAAGCGGATATTGTACTATTTGCTGATGATACATCACTAATATTTAAGTGTGAAAGGAATAAAGTAAATTTCGACGACGTAAATAGTGCTCTTTCGCATGTATCGCGTTGGTTCACTATCAATAATTTACTATTAAATGCAAAAAAAAACGAAATGTATAGAGTTTGTGCTACCTAATGTTAAAAAAGTCAGCAAATCTCTTAAACTAAATAACGAAACATTGCATATGGAGGAATCGACGGTCTTTTTAGGGGTGACCTTAGATAGTAAACTTCAATGGGGCCCACATATAACAAATCTCGCGACAAAACTCGGTAGGGCTGCTTTTGCTGTTAGGAAAATAAGGCAGTATACAGACGTCGAAACTGCTAGGATGACTTATGTCTTATGCCATCTTGCTGTGGGGCAAAGCAGCCAATATAAAACAAATTTTCATACTCCAGAAACGGGCAGTTAGGGCTATTTATAAACTTAGGTCTCGGGAATCTTTGCGTGAAAAGTTCAAGGAAATAGGTATACTTACAGTAGCTTCCCAGTATATCTTTAACAATGTAGTTTTTATACGGAAGAATATAAACGCGTATAAACAAAATTTTGATATTAATAATCGCCATACGAAAAGAATGCATCAATTAGTTACGCCTTCGTTCCGCCTAAGTAAAGTGCAGCGATCTTTCATAGGGCTTGGTATACATTTTTATAATAAAATCCCAAAATTAATACGTGACTTGCCAATAGAAACTTTCAAAAAACGTGTAAAGACACAATTGTTAGGCAAGGGATATTATAGTGTAGACGAGTATTTAAATGACAAAGACGCATGGAAATGACCAGCTCTGCAACCAGTTCCGCTCAGAATAGTAAATACTTTTGTATTATTATCTTTTTTTTGTAATATTTTTTAAAAGATGTGCTGAGGAGTTTCTTTAGGCTTTTCTTCTCCTCCACGATAAAGCACCTTCCGAAAAGCCAAAAAATGACGTGCATAAGTGTATCAGTGATACCTATATGAATAAAATATTTTGACTTTGACTTTGACTTTGATTTATTGCTTTTTCATATCATTATCTTGAAACCAAAATTTTGGAAAGTTTCACTTCTACCACGTGTGAATTGCACACATTTTCTTTTTTTTAAACTAGTTTAAATCAATATTTCAATAAAAATTAGTGCGAAGATAATATCAACTAAGACTCATCAAAAAAATGGATCATACCATGCTACTTTCTAGCATGTGTATCTGATGTCGCATGTTCCAATATTATCTTTTATTCATTATCAATCTGACAAGGACAGATAATGAAATCGAATCTCCTGCCACCTGGAAAATTTCCCGGATAATCCGAACTTTGTTATTATTTCATTCAGAAGTAATCACATCGAGTGGACTCAATTTATTGTGTTTGTTTCATTAAACATATACCGACAGGCGATAAATGTGAAAATGAAAGCATGAAATATGAAAAGTGTCGAGTTTATCATGTTTGTTTTTTAATTTTAGGTTAACTGCTTCAAAAGTGTCGCAGTTCATTATCGTTTGTCTATACTCTCATTTAGTTCCACACGCTTAGAGTAAAATAGCTTCTAAAAATCCGTTCGGTAGTTTTGAGTTTATAGGTCGTAGCTCATCTACACGACACCGCTCCCACGCAACCAAAGTATGAGAATTCAAATATAAACTTTAAATCGTGCTCTGTAGATGCAACTATTGAGTGGCAAGGTTGCGGTAAGCTTGCTTCCCGCGCGCGGGCTGCTAATTTTTGTTGTTACTGTAAAGTGCACCTACAGAGCACGATTTTAAGTCTATATTTGAATTCTCATACTTTGGTTGGGTGGGAGCGGTGTCGTGTAGATGAGCTACGACCTTATCGCGTTCATACAGACAGACAGACGAGGCCGGTGGACTTCATTTTATAATAACCCAAGGGCACATGTATACGTATTATTTGTAGAATCGTCCTTGGATTATGAGACATAACTTGCCCGTGAAAGGTCTAAGATTTGGTAGTTTTCAATAATGTGTTTTGTTGTCTGATTTTGTATGATATAAAAAAGGACAGCCTTTGATAAGCCTATACAAGTATATTAATTTTATCTCCACATAGGCCCAATAACGCTCGAATATGTAATCTTCTGTACCGATATTTGATACGGTGTGTATCGACCCTAATCTTCGGTATGGATGGAATTTGATTTGACACTGGATATTATCTAAGCTTACAAATTGTTAGCTTTGCGAACATCATATAACAAGTATAATAATAAACCCAAATTCTCACCCAAATTATATTTTCTATTTCATACCGTATTTGACTCTGTCACAACATCATTGTCAAAGATAGACGACGGTAATGGAACTAAAAAGTTACTTTACGTGATTCAGTCTTAGTGTCGGAGAGCCAGTAATGTCTTTTTTGGTCAGCAACGCGTCAGGGATGTCTTTGACGTTACTTATGTCCATGGGACACCGTTACATACCTTGTCTAAAAGATAAGGTGACATTTAACAAAAACTGACACTACAAAACCGTGTACCCAAAAATAACAAAACATTACTCAAAATTAATCCTTCAATAGCCCGAACATTGATCGTAAAAGCCTCTAATACTTATAACTAATGGGCCCTTAAAATCTACGGCTGTTCTAGTCACTATTAAGTTAGGAGTCCCATTTACCTACGCTTCACCCGACGTCCATCTGACCTTCCCGACCCCATTAACTCGAGAGACCAGCAGTTAGACTGAGCTTGGATTGTCGCCAACCTGACGTAACAACGCCTCTGATTTGTTAACGAACTCTGTATAGAACGTTTAGATTTGAGGTAAGAGCAACTAAGATCTTTAGGCTCATCATACGAGTTAAAATGATTAGATTGAAAATTATCATAAGAGGACCTCGTCGCAAAAGGGCTGTACGCCTGCTAGCGGCTTTGTAAGTAGAAATAAAACTTACTAAAATAACAATAGGTCATGAAAAACAGTCCCAAATAAGTTAAATAAAAGTGAAGTTCCCATAAAACTTTTTGCCATTCAAAGCATTCATTATAAAGAAGCCTACTAAAACATACCAAGCTAGTGCTTCAATCGATCGAAGCAAAGTGCTATATTAAGCACTGTCGGAAATGCATGGATGATCGTTAGAGGCAAAATTTCATTATAGATTTCGTGCTTTAGAGGGCACGTTAAGCTGTTTTGTTGTTAGAGAGTAAATTTAAGCTTTGTTTGAATCCTTCAGGCAGTGCCGGAATTGTATAATTCGAGTTAGCTACCAAATGTTTCACCAATATACAAATTACAATGTACAAAACGGCTGGTACAAACGGCCGCGTACGGTGCTGAAATCGCGTCGAGTGATGACAGAAGAAATCTGACATCCACCATTATTATATTACGAATGACACCTTGATATGGAACGAGTACGCGCTACTAAAATATGTTCATGTTTTGGTGATTAAATGAGTGAGCACAGTTGCGCTATTTTATTGCCATTAGTTATAGGTCTGCCGAAATAATTTCAATTTTGTACGCAAGTACGCGGTAGTGTAGCTATTTATACGCTACACGCCACAACAACTATCGTATCGCTCAATTGCTTTAGGCACAGTTTGTAGTCCCTTGTTCAATGGCAGATAAAGTTTTAGTTCAATTTATATTGTGAAGTTAATATTATAACTAGAAAAATACCAGTTACTAAGGATTACTTTATAAGATTGTTAATTTAATATACTAAATACCAAATACGTTTAGCCGAGATTAAGATCAATGAAACTTAATTTCAATAATGACGTACAAACATTTATATCTTATTATTGTAAATATTCATAATTATTTTTAACACAACGAGTGCTTAGAATTTATAACGTGCGGTGCTATAGTATACAACACACATTATGTTGGTGGTATACGTGTACACTTAGTAGGTATAAATTAATGCTTCCTTTGCACAAGAAAGAAACGTGATACGCACTTAATACGCTAAGGATAGTGTATGCCCACGGATTCTGGCTTCGTACTTGTATTTAGTTATACGAGTAGTAACTCGTATCAACCTAAGTTACAGTTTCGCTCTATTCATATGTCTGTGGCCGCTATAGCTAGTACACTGATTTTTTAAAGTCCCAACCGACTTCAAAAGCGAAGAGGTTATCTTTTCAACGCGTATGTTTTTTATATTTTATGAATGTCCACCGGGTTCGTTCAGCTCGGGTGGACAGGACAGATTCTAATGTTTTTTTTTTTTTTTAAAGTCAGCAGTTTTATTTGAGAGTTCATAGTGAAAAGCCTACTAAATGTATTGCTCGTGACCAAGATCAAGTTCTTTGTTTAGCCTTTATTAAGAAACTAGCTGTTACCCGCGACTTCGTACGCTGAAAATAAAGATGCCTTCATTATAAAACATGTTTTTCGTAAATTAAGAACAAACTTGTCCGGACTATAAGGAGAGAAGATCCGTGCTGTGTCCGTGATCCGTGTGGTTGAAGCTTTTACACCTACACTTAGTAAGTATAATGTATTATGTAAATGAGTAAAATATTAAACAAATCTCTAGTGTTGTATTATATTATGTGTTGTTCTAAAATAGTGATTCCTTTAGCGCTGCTAATGTACATTGTCGAAAGTGACCACTTACTATGAGGTGTCTCATCTGTTCCTTTGCCGGCTATTTACATAAAAAAGTAACAAAAAACATTTTTCATCTCTTTTAAATTTAATAATTGCTAATCATAAAAAAATCTAAGAAAAATTTGAAGTCAGATGAAAATAATTTTCTCCTAACCCATACAAACTTTCATCCCTTAGCCCTTAGCAGATGAATTAAAAAAAACTTTTATAGTTAATTTTTGTTTGTAGCGAAAAGCTAACAATGTACGATTCACATTTGTAATCTAAAATGATGAAGTTTCTAAGTGAGATGAATTTCCCAAAAAAAAATTCACAGTTAATTTTTGTTTTTGGCTATGAGCTTACATATGAATTTTTATATTTCTGAGTTTTAAGATGACGAAGATTCATACAAACTTATAACCTCTAGTTTTAGCCCTTAGCCTTACATCCCGTATTACCAAACAATTGTGTTACAGTTATTTTGTTTTTAATGTAAGATTACATTTTAGCCGTATTAGGGCGGCTTAGAATACTAACCCCAATCCCACGCTGGATGAGTGTCGTAAGAGGCGACTAAATCCGGCCCGCTGGTGGTAAGGCCCCTCAAGGGATTATATTGGTATTATTGATTTTAATTGTACATTAATACCATTATTACTATTATTATTGCTCGATGGGGTTCGTCTGGATAGCTACCACCCTTGAGCATAAGTCAGCCGCCAAATGACTCGTGTTCCGGCTGGGGGCTTGAGAGCCAGTTCTTTCTTTCTTTTTCTTCTCTCATTCTTGGCCGGCAACTCATCGGTGATGCCTTTGGTGTTGCTAATGTCCATGGGCGACGATATCTAGTTACCATCAGGTGGATCGTCAGCTTGTTTGCTGGCTATTTCCATAAAAAAACATACTAATTAACAACTTTCACAGTTTTAACTTCAAATAACCATAGCAAGTGCATGTCCGGCCATGCGCAATGTAGGGTTCCGAAGTAGTAAGTTTATCGACTATTACTCATTAACTACTTATGCTAATCTTATGTTTTCATGTGATGCCCGGACAGACAAACAGACAGACAGACTCTATTATATAATTCTAAAAAAAATAATTTTGTGCTTTAACACGTTATTGAAGTGCCCCCTAATCGAAATTTTTAAAAAATATTCAATGTACCTGTAATTCAACTTTGCTCTTTGAGTTTTATTATAGTATAGATTATCTGGATTCAGAAGGCTCAGGACTGGTCAGAGTGGAGCAAGTTAGGGGAGGCCTATGTCCAGCAGTGGACCTCCAAGGGCTGATGGATGGATGGATGATAGATTATTCAATTTGTTCAATGTCAACTGCTCGTACAACTGAATTACGATTTTCAACCCCTTCCAGGATGAAATATAAAAAATGCTAAATTTACGTTGCAAGCCATAAATAGACAATTCATGTTTTAAAAACAAAAGTTAATATAAAAATAGATATTAAGTAAAAAAAATATTTCAATGCCATATTCAAGCTCCATCTTGCAAAATAGAAATAAACTAAGAAATGCATATGTATGCTTTATTATATTATGTGAAGAAAAGGTTTTTGTAAGTTTAAAACAAATTGACTCATTTTTTTATTTTTCCATACAAACTTTCATAGCATATCCCCAAGGAACCCTTTAAGTGGAAAACCCTATTATTTAATTTGAAAAACTCGTTTTTCGGTTTTGGTATCGTGCAAGTATAGATTTACAACTTGAAAAATCATTTATTTAGAAATCACAGACAGACACTTCAATTTTATTTATGTGTATTTGAATTATTGTAAAGTAAAAAATAGGTACTTCAGTGCCACGCTTTGGCCTTGCAAAATACATAAAAAAACTAAGAAATGTATAATGCCATTAACTCATATTTTATTTTCTCGCTTTGTTATGGAACCCTAAAAATTTGCCTATAATTTAAGTTGAAGACTCGATATCGTAGTAAAGTCCTGTTGAAATCCGTTCAGTGGCTTCAGAGATTAATGAAGATAAACAAACAGACAAACAAAAATTAAAAAGCTCATTTTTACGTTTCAATATTGTGCAAGTAACGATTTACAACATGAAAAATGCAGTTATTTCGAAATCACAGAGTCGTTGGCGTGAATCAACAAATACAGAGCCATCTAGTGGCCCAGATTGTAAACGATTATTTGTTGGATATCGTTTACTCATACAGACTTAATTTACGTTTTTCTATCACTTCCAAGGTGTTTTTAAAATGCTGAAATTATATTGGAGGACATAGATACGCAAACAATATTATGCTCTTAATAACAAAATAAAAAATAGATATTTGAAAAATAAGCAATATTCACATTAATTTGTATTTTTTTCCTTTGTCTTGCAAAATTTTGAAAAACTGTAAAACATGTATTTCATCAATTTATGGTCAAGCATTAACTTATTTTATGTAAAAAAAAAAAAAAAAAAAAAAAAAAAAATTTAAGCAAGGAATATTTGTTGCAAATTTGAAGCAAATCAGTTGATGTATAATTTTCCATACACACTTTCTTCGCGTTTCCCAGGGAAACCTTTTAATTTTCCGGGATAAAAAGTATCCTAAAATATGACCCGGAGTATTAGTTACAATTGTACCAATTTTCATCAAAATCCGTTCAGGGGTTTTCATGTGATGCCCGGACAGACAAACAGACAGACAGACAATAATTCTAAAAAAAATGTTTTTGTGCTCTAACACGTTATTGAAGTGCCCCCTAATCGAAATTTTTAAAAAATATTCAATGTACAGAAAATTTTTCCTTTGAGTTTTATTATAGTATAGATAAATAAAAAATATCGTTTATTTTTTTTGTGAAATGCGATTTTCTACTTGCCTTACTAAATAAAATCCATAAGTAGGTAAGCTATGGTGTATTTACTATTATTATAAATAATAATAATATAAAAGTTCTTGAAGGCCAGCAAAGCATTGGCGACTCCTCTGGTGTTGCGAATCGCATAGACAAGGGTGACCACTTACCATGGAGGTGGCCCGTCTGCTAGTTTTTAATCTGATATAAAATCTATATATATATATATATATATATATTTTACATGAAATAAGTTAATGCTTGACAACGATCCCACCTGATGGTAAGTGGCGATGAAGTCCAAGATGGTGAACGCACTAACTTAATAAATGCCTATTCACTCTTCTCTTGAAGACACCTACATTGTAGGTGGGCGGGAACACCCACGCAGGCAACTTATTCCAGTCCTTCGCTGCACGCACTATGAAAGATGAGGCGTGTCGCCTCGTTCGCAGCGGTGGGATGTCTACGACGTATGGATGGATGCTTGCCGTCCGACGGGTTGTTCGATAGAGAAACGGGGATGGGGGAATTAATTCGTGCAATTCTCTATGTGTAAAAATCCATCCCTATTTTCTATTGACAAAAGGAAATAGAATCATATAACATATAGGAGGGAACATGCGTGAACGGCTTGAAGGATTTGGCTAATTCTTTTTTGTTGTGTTTTTATTGCCAGGAGAAGGTTCTTATTAAAGAACTAAGAAAATTAAGAAAAATGTGCGGAAAAATTTAAAATTTAAGAAAACTTAACGACCATATTAACTTTTCTAATGCTACCTTACTAACATATTTATTTTATTTTATAACTGTTAGTCGAGAGAGAGGGAGAGGTAAGGGCGAGGGAGAGGGAGAGGAGGGAGTTATTGCGGTACAAAGATTGCAGGGTCAGCTAGTCTAATATATAAAATTCTCGTGTCACAGTTTTCGTTGCCATACTCCTCCGAAACGGCTTGACCGATTTTGATGAAATTTTTTGTGCTTATCCGGTATCTATGAGAATCGGCCAACATCTATTTTTCATCCCCCTAAATGTTAGGGGTAGTCCACCCCTAAATTTATTTATTTATTTTTTAGACAAAATTTTTAATTTCTATTTTTTTATGATACAACATACAAAAATACATACAATCCTCAATTTTCACCCTTCTACGATCAACCCTTATTTTTTAATAGCCATTTTAGTAATTTAATCATTGTTCATCCCGTTCGAAAACTGATCAATTGTTAGGCGATACGAAGTTCGCTGGGTCAGCTAGTTTAATATAAAAATATCGTGTTTCGGTGTTTGTGGTCGCATTCCTCCGAAACGGCTCTTCCGTTTTTCATGAATTTTTTGTGTATATTTGGTAGATATGACAATAGGTCTTAAACTATACTTCATACCGCTAGGCAATCAGGGTGTCCCTATCCAGAAAATTATTGGCACAACAGCGTTTGCCGAGTCAGCTAGTAATAAATAATACTGTAATGACTAGAAAGTTAACTGCAAGATTTTACTTCATGCTAGAAAATATAATATTATGTTTCATCTCAAATCCATAAATTAATATTGAACTGGACTTAACGGAAGCCTCGAAGTTAGCTTAATTCTCGCTTATAACTTCGCAGTCCACGTAAAACTACTTCTTTAGAAACTTGAAATTTTGGTTTATTCTTCTTGGTGTAAATGTACACGTAAACCCCTCTGTTACAGGGGCTATAGGATAGGCTACAGTAGCCTTTCGGAATTCCCATCATCCTTGCACATTCGTTAGCGAAAAGTCAAGTTCATATGAGTATTGAGAAATATATTCCTTGCCACATTATAATTCTTAAGTTATAATAGAAAAGGAAACATTTTTTCATTCGTCCATCCATCCATCCATCAGCTTTTTCATATCCACTGCTGGATTTCTGAATACCCGCTGTCGTCTTTAATTCGTCAGACCACTTCGTCGGGGGGCGTCCTGTGAAACATTTTGTAACAAAATAAATAACTTAGTTGTAGTAAATTTTACGAACACTTTCAAAGCAGTCGGTTAGAAACTGTCCGTATATACTGTCCATTTTGTGAAAGTGTTATAGTGGAACGGTTAGCGTAGCCGCAATCGGAAGGGCACATTATTATTGTATTCTCACGTACATAGGGTTGTCAATCTCTTAAGAAATATGTAACAAGAAAAGAGTATGAATTATTCCGCGTTCATTTGACTCAATTAAGATCGCAGCATATTATAGATACTAAATTTAATATGATTGTGTAACCAATGAACGTTCAATTACTAAGAGATTGTGTAATTTATTTTTCAATGGCCAATTATGTATTGATTGAGTAACATAATTGAAATACTGGAAATGGAACGCTTTCCTTTGAGAAAAATCATCCTTAAGGTCAACACTAATAGCAAAAACCTTTTTTGCTTTTGTTCTAAGTATTTTATAGTTCCGTAGTCAAAACGAAAGATGAAGCTCTAAGCCCTGCTACATAAACTTCCCTCCTTCCCTCCACGTCCCGTACATGAGCGTGCAAAGGGAGCGATTGTCTGTGATTACTAGCTAAAACTACGAGACACCTTTTATTCCATAACAATATATATTAGAAAATAATTATATATATATAGATGATAATTATATCGATGATAACTATGTTAGCTTTAAGTCTTAAATATGTGTATTGACCACGAAAGCTGAGACTTGCCGACAAACTGGCCTACAGTTTGGCAGAAATGAACATATTTTTACAAATAAATAAATTTAAAAATAAAGTTGTCTCAAAACAACACAATAAAGCAAAAATACGGATTGAGATTGGACTGAGACACAGAGATATTATATAATCGTAAAACTTTATATTGAAACAATGTGGTAAAAATATAATATATTACTTTTATTTATCAAATATTTAACAACCCTACTTGTATTGAACAGAACTGTAGTCATCTTTTCAGGATTATACTCAATTTTGTACAGAATTGGGATATCACAGCATGACACAAAAGCCATTGTGAATACTATCTTTAGTACGAGATGTCTTTGTACTAAGCTGCTTCGCCTTTCTTTGTAAAGTTGACTCAATGGTACCACAATCTTCAAAACGTTAATGTCTTTGGTGCAGAAGTTGAATATACTTAATACATATTTAGAAACAATATCTGCGCTAAGTTAACAAAATCATTTTGGTATCATCAGTATCGTGCAATAATTCTTGACAAAACATAGACCAGTGCCGATATTTTTTGAAAACAAAAAAATAATAGTAGGATAAAATCCATGGCAAAAGGAAGAAAATATAACAAAATGAAAGGAAAAATAATTTACGGGCGATCTAAGGTCGGGAAGTCGGGGGAGGGGGCTTACGGGTAAAAAACGGTTTATCTCAATTTCCAGCAAAACTACAAGTCATATGGAAAAAAGTTAAAGGGCAAAGTTTGTAGGTAATAAAAAGATCTACAACTTTTGTATTTATACTTTTTTACATAACCTCAAAATTTATGTGAAAAATTCAAATAACCAAGTTTTTGGTTTTTTATTTTTATCTTGTACAAAAATATTTATTTTTTCACGATAGGTGAAAACATACCATTCTATGTGCCAAACATACTGTAATTTTTTTTATTTAAAATATTTATTTTTTCACCTTATTTTGACTTAATATCGAAAAAACAACCCTAATTTTCAATCGTAAATTCACCCGTTAAAATATCTGCTTTTTTAAAAAAGTCAGTGGGCTTTTTATTTGTTGAAATCTCTACTTTCTGATGGTATATAAAAAAATATACACTACCATGTTAATTGTTCACAGAAAATACAATGAAACGACAAGTATTTAAATATTAGATATTTATTATATTTAAAATATTATTATGTTTTCGGTGAAGTCGTTCATAAGTTACAGGATCACATATAATAGCACGAATCATAATTACTTAGAAATTGTTTGATTTATTTATTAAAAAATAACCGTAACAAAACTTTTTTAAGCCTAGGTATTCCAGCAGAGGCCGCTTTTTGAGTTTCTTAAAAGCATCTGAGACCTCGAAAATAGGTTTTATAATTATGTATATTTACATATTATGTATTAGTTAAGGAACACAAATATAGACATGACGTACAAGTACATATGACTGTTTGTATCTGGGAGGGTACTGTTCCATATCAATGAACACCCCAGTATAGTGAGACCGAAATAACTAGAGTCAATAGGTATTCTTCAATCTGACACCTTATTTCTTTACAATAGCGTTTATTTTGGCGTTGTCGTGAATTTAGGACCTATGAGAAATGGTATATGAACTTTATTTATGGAGCTTGTTATGTGAGGCAAGTTATCTCAACGAAACACTGTTTTACCTGAAATTTATGGAACGAACAAAAATGTAATATGTTTATCAATGTGTCAGCTGTGAGTAAAGTGTTCATAGAAAGTTTCAGCTCTTTTATATTAGACTAGGAAATCGCCCTCGCTTCGCTTCGGGAAAAATAGTAAAAAAAATATAATATAGCCTATGACACCCGGGGATAGTGTAGCTTCCCAACAGTGAAAGAATTTTTCAAATCGGTTCGGTAGTTTCAGAGCCTATTCAATGCAAACAATCAAATCTTTCCTCTTTATAATATTAGTATAGATAAGTTTTTATCTACGATGTAAGAAATATTTCATCTTATTTGAAACAATGGTTGTAATACGTTCAAACCTATAATGCCGTGACGAATTGAATTGTGAATTAGCGGTGACAATTTTTCTCGACGTGTATAACAATAAACAGTTATTTTCGAAACTGAAGTTTGAAAAGTGTGGGACCAATCTGGAAGTAAGTAATCTCTCGAATAATAAAATAAATTTAGAGATTCGTTGATTAATTACCGAGCTCTGAGGTAATAAAAGTAATAAAATGCACCCGAATTCTAAATCTCCGATTCCGATTCCTAAATTCCGATTTAACTTCAGAACCCTAAAAAAGATGCTTTTTCCGATGAGTTCCGAAGTTAAATCGGAACACATATAGTTTGTCATGGCTATCCGCCCATAAAGCATAACGCCATAACGTCGTTGGTCCATAACGCCGAGACCCTTAGTGCTGGAAAGCTGTAATATGGCATGGATACACGAATTTATTAAAACTGCAAAATCTTAAAAAAATCTTGAAAAAAATTTTTTCAGGGTATCTTCCCTACAGTATCATTAAAAAGACCTTTCAAAAATATTATGGGCCTTCTTAGATCATTTTTGGAATTAGGGGTCCGTTTGCGTAATGTTTGGCTTTAAAGTGCTTATTTTGGTTAGAGTCAAGTGTCTTTCCCCTGCTGGCTATACGGTCGGAGTTGGGCAAGCGAAAAAATGCACAAAAATAGGTTATATGATGAATTTACAAGAAAAACTATCACGGCTATATTAGCATAAGTAGTTAATGAGTAATAAACTTACTATTTCAACCGTTCGAAATAATTTTGTTCAGCAGGATGCACCGCGATCAGGGCAGGCTGGCTTTAATTCAAGGATGACTGACGATGTTAATGAAACCCTTCACATTCTTTAGTGTTTCCCTCTAGGTCGAGAAGTTCATTTGCCATCAGGTAAGTGGCCTGACCTCTATTTGTTTGCTGGTTACAGAAAAAATCATTTATTTTCTGCTCCTTTATAATCTTTAATGTCCAACAGTCACCTAGATTATGGGCGAAAGGCTATAATCTACTACACAAGAGCACGGACGGTCTTTTTATATGCTAATTGAAATTGATACTAAACGCAGCAAAATCTCCCATAAAACAGCAGTAAAATTTGTTTATTTCAAATTGGGAAGATTTTTTGGCTATAAAATTTCAGGACCTCCAATAAACTTTATTGCAGTGGTTAAATTAAATTCTGAATTACAATTAACATCCCTTAAGGGCGAGTGATTCGAGTCTACATCAATTATAATTTTTGTTTAGGTGCATGAGATTTCAGCGTACATACGTACAACTATTTCATCTTATCGAACGTGTAAAAGATATCTTTGGTGTCATGGGAATATAGAAAGATGAATATCATAATTTAACAGAATGTCTATTGGTATTTCTAATCGTTGTTTAGGCAGTGATCTTTTACATCTAACCTTCTTTTAGCTAACAAGAGGAAACGGTTGAGAGTGTACAAAAACAAGTAATTTGTTAGCAGGCTATAATTCTAAATATCTTATAGATCTGTCTAGTCAAGATGTAAAATTGACTAATTAGCTTTTTTTAGGGTTCCATACGAAAAACGAAAAACGGAACCCTTAAAGGATCACTCGTGCGTCTGGGTGACCGCCGTTCACAGACAATTTACTCTGAAACTACTGGACCAAATCAGTTGAAATTTGGTACTCATATACTTTTTTGTGACCCAAAAACGAAGGAAAAATGTAAACAAATGAATTAAAAAAAAAAATAACGAAATCAAAATTAAACAAAAACTGTTTTGCAAACCGTATCGTGTGGTATGTCAAATGAAAAGGCTTGTTGTAAGGATCTCAAATATGTTTTATTATATCTTAATTCTACAATGGATAGTTTTAAAATTATTGAAGAAAGAACGAAAATTAAATCCATAAATTGACCATTCCCCCCTCTTATCTCCGAAACTGCTGACGCTAGAATTTTGAAAAAATAAAGAATAGTTCTTTACTTAAATATCACAGGAAAACCTATGAAATTGACGATATAATTTTGTAATATAATTTTATTTATTTGCGTTTACCGAACAAAATATTTAACTTACGGCAGATTTTACCAGTCATAATAAAATTATTGTATAATTATTATATAATTTGTAGCACTAAGTAAGCTTGTTTGATTTCATAATGTTTTCTACATGACGTATATTGTACAAGATGTGACGTATATTGTACCTACCATTCATGTGTTTTCGTAAACAAAAGCTAAGATGCAAGGTTTCTACGAGTACATAGTTTATACCAAGATCTATCAATAGGTTTTCAGTTTTCACTCAAAATTATCATTGAGCATTTTAACAGACTACTATTAAAGCTTGTTCAGAATTGTTCTAATTAAACGCAATTACGTTATTCTAATTACATTTTCGTGTAGTAATTAAGGACGAGATAATATCAGAGGGCATATACAAGAAATAGGCTCGTTAAGTGGTTGCCTCACGCAATTCTCTCTATTCAGCTTTCACTTCGCTAGAAATGGGTGAATAATATATGTTGTTGATGTGCGCAGCTACCCACATAGGTTTTAATTAACTGTATGTAAAATATGCAGAATTATAACTAAAGAGATTTAAGTATAGAATACTCGTATATTTTAATAATCTATGTTGAAGGTTACGATGATTAAAGTTTCAAGTCAAGTCTTTTCAACAAATGAGCAGGCGAGTCACCTGATGGTAAGTGGATATTCGGGTAAAAAGAAGAAAGAAAGAACAGGTTCTCAAGGTATCAGTCGGAACACGACAAGTCGTTTGACGGTGAACTCAAGTAAGAGGGTGTTAGCTAGGCAGGTGGGCTTCACGGAAAATTAATAATACCAATAGTAAATTAATGACTCAATAATAATACTGATATAACCCTTATGTGGAGCCTTACCAACAAATGAGACGGTGTATGTCGCCTCTTACGACACTTTTGTACGCCGGGCGTTGCCCAATACAGCCAGTAATTTCTGTGTTTTTAAAAATTTCCTGGTTTGTGGTTGACATTATTTTGTAAGAGTTACTTAGTTGCAATGCTCTCGTTTTTTATCGGTTCGGGAAACCTATGGCTTACAATTCACATTATTCAATTATTCTATAAATTGACATAGTGATATTGATATAGATATTGGTATAATATGTATATATTTCTGAATCAATTCTCAGAAATGGCTTAACTGATTTGAATAATGCTTTCACTATTGTGGTAAATAAAGAATTTTGTTTTAAGGTTTTTTCGACCGTGTAGTTTTTCCGAAGTTGAATGAGGGCGGTTACTAGGTTTTTAGTAGGAAGTATCTGGAAGTAGAATATATTCAAAGAAGAATTCATTTCGTTTTACTTAGTTCAGATCTTTTTATTTTCTCGTTCGTCACTAGCACTTGAAGTCTTGAAAAAGCTTGCTTTAAATGGGAACGTTCTAATTTAGCGAATCAACTGTCAAACCTTGTTCAAGAGTTTGTTCTTATTATAAAACTGTTTTATCAAACGTTCACGTTTACTCAAATAAATTGGATTTTGTTGGCACAGAAGTGGATTTTACAATGTAGATTTTTAGCGACGCGAAGCTTACAAAAGTATCAATATTCATTTATTAACTTATTTAATTTAAGTATTTTACAGTGAGTTTGATTTTTTCATACAATATATTAGACCTACATCGATCTAGCTTAGCCACTACAAGTAGAGATTATTTTGAGTAAGTCTGAGTAAATATATAAGTAGAAAACATCTCGTGATGAGCGAACTGTTTTTAAAAGTCTATGAACACTCTTTTTTTAAGGACTACCATATCATAGGCGAGCAGGAAGCGTCAATGGGTTTACCTTGCTAATAAGATGTTAATGACAAAACTTAATTGCATCGGATCCTTCATTGGAAGAACGACTCGGGGAGGAATTCGAACAATTCTTTTAAAGGATCAATATTAATAAATGGTCTGAGCGAAAAAAATATATGATATAATTTGTGTTGCTTTGGTACAAACCTGGGATAATGCCAAAATATTGGTACTCGACAAAAGTGGCAAAGACTTTCGATTTCCATCGAAATACCATCCATATAAAATAGTACGCGTACGGAAGCCCATTATTATACGAAAATGGGTGCGGAAAAGTGAGTGAATTTTCACGTATAGCGTTATAACGACAACACGCACGCAACTATTCATCGTCATTAGAGCTTGGACTTGATGCGATTTACTGATTGCCTTCCTTTTCACCTTCAAAGCTTATTGACCATTAGCTATGACAAATGTAAGGGAGTTCCTCTAAATCATTGACAAATCGATTATAACCGCGCCATTGTAATGTATGTAGTACCTATTGAAAAAAAATGTTTGAAGACTCTAATAAATGAGGTCAGATTCTAATAACACACGAAATTACTGCACTACTAATATTTTTGTTGTGACAAATCCAAATTAATTATATGAATATTTTAATAAAAACTAATTGATTTATATTACGTACCTAATTTATTAAAGCTATACGCACGCGTGATATTTGCCTGATATTATAATGATGTTAATCTACATATACCTTATACAATTGTAAGATAATGACTTATATGAGCCCGAATAATTTTTAACTTGAAAACAGTAATTCTGTTTTAGATATATTTATTCACAGTAACAGTAAGTTTATTAGCGTTCCCATTTTACTTTTAGTAACATTTTATTATTCAATAGACGGATCGTTTTAATTTAATTGGGAATAAGTACCCTCTGTCTTGTCTTGGAATGTCACTCGATGTCCTCTTTACAGAGGTCAAGAGGTAGGTCACTTAATTAAAAAAGTTTAGCTTTTATTCGCTTTATGTTCTGTTAATAAAACTGGCCCATAATAACGTTATATTCTGAAATCCATTTTATTAAATTTTGAAACAGATCTCTCATTAAGCTGGTACTTCAAGCGCAGAAGAAATAATAGTACATAGTACATATATAATAGTATTTCAAATTATAATGATGCCTATAGGTTTCTGTTATATACATACACAGCTACATATACATGGCTACTGAGTATATAGAAAGATTCATACCACATAGTAAACTTTTTCACACAGATTTTGCTATTGGTTAAGGCCAGATTTCCTAAAATTCTCACGAGATAAGGAATAAAATCCGGCCATGTGCGTGTCAGGCCACGCGCAATGTAGGGTTCTGAAGGTGTAAGTTTATCGACTATTACTCATTAACTACTTATACTAACCTAGCCGTGATAGTTTTCCTTGTAAATTCATCATAATATAAACTATTTTTATGAATTTTTTCACTAGTCAATCTCTAACCGTTTAGCTGGCAGGGGGAGGACACGTGACTCTAAGCAAAATTGGCACTTTAAAGCCGAGTTTTTCGCAAATGGGTCCCTGCATAGAAAAACGGTTTTAGCAGACCCATAATATTTTTGAAAGACCATTTAAGCAATACTCCACACTATGGGGTACGTGACGAAAAAAAAAATCATCCTCATGTTACCTGTATGTGAGGTACCCTGAAAAAAAAAATTTCAATACATATTTTATTCTACGCATGCCAAATTACAGCTTTTTAGCACTAAGGGTCTAGGTGCTTATACTTCGGATAGACGGACGGACGTACGGATGGATGCCCAGATGGACGGACATGACAAAACTATAAGGTTTCCAAGTTTTCTTCAAAACTCTAAAAGGAAGGAAGTTACTAGTCAAACATAAAAAAAATGAAAAACATGTAAATAAAAGTGAAGTGTCTGTCTGTGATTTCAAAATAGCTGTGTTTTCTCATGAGCTTATAGTTATTTACACAATATTATAAAACACAAATAATTTTTTTTTAATTTATGTCTGTCTATCTGTCTTTCTGACGTCCGAGCTAATCTCCGAAACTGCTTGAGAATTTCACTGGAAGATTATAGGGCACCTTAGAGGCTACTTTTATTCCGGATTTCCTACGGGATTTACGCGAGAAAAAGTATAAAAATATTTTACACCGTTATTGGAAACATAACAAAAGTGATAAGAACTCATCACTAATTGTACTAAAACGTTTTGTATGTAAATGAAAATCAATTCACGCTTCGGTAGAAGTGCGTAAAGACTGTGGTAAATATCGTTATCGTTGGGAAAGCTAATAAATTGTTTGTCGGGATATTTGCTTAATGTATTACGTTTTCTGTTAAATGAATGAGCCTTTTCCGATGTGATAATTAACTTTATAATCCAATTTATCGATAAATGTTATGGGTCAATTGTTTTATTGGATGGATTCAGATAAATAAAGAAGGTAGAAAATTCACCATTTTTGTGTATTTACGCATTCATGCACGCACGTACGTAAAAACTACGCAAGTAGTCATAAATCACCTGGGTTCATATATACATCTATGAACCCAGATGATTTATGATAAAGTTTACTAAAAGTAGACTTAAGAGCTCTTGGTCAATTAACTCGGTGAATAAAGTAGATGGCACCATTTTTGCAAGTATGTAAATCCCGGATAAAATAGTGCATAAACAATAGAACATCGAATAATAAATATAAAACAAAATTATTATAACATTTTAGAGGGATTTAATTTAACTGTAACATGGCAACGTTACATATTTTATCATGAAATTGATTTATATTTCGAGGGGCTTTCGATTTATTATCCGTTACGTTTAAGATAAGTAAAAAAGAGTAAGTGATATTAGGTTTTATATTAGGTATATTCGGCGTAAACACACGTAGTGAATTATATTTAAGTAAACAGAAATCGCTGACTTTCCACATCGGCAATCGGGTTGAGAATTAGGTATCTGTTTTTTTACTTTTTTATTGGTTAATTCTTGACCACAATCCAACCTGATGACTGGAGATACAGTTAAAATTAGCACGTAACTCAATAAAAGCCTGTTCACTCTTTTGTTGATGTATCCTGTTAATAATAATAGTTAAATCTATTATATATATAAAAGAGGACGTGTGTGTCCCTATATTTCACTTTTCAGCCAATACTGCACTTCGCAAGCGCATAGTGTGTATATGTCGCAATAAGTACGAGGCTCAAATCTCAGATAAGGGTGGTTGCAAGTTGATACCTATAAGGGTGTAGAAGATACGGGGTTGAAACGTGTTGAAGTGAAGCGCCTACTTTTTCGTGGGAGCAATGTTTTGTAGAGCCGCGCATTGCTGGTACATGACTTCCTAGTCATGCGCGCATAGTTTGCGTGGATAGCTTCCTAGCTATCCACGCAAAATTATTTGTTATCTGTCGACCGTCGCTTGAATGCATTCATCCTCTCTGTACTTTTTTTACAATAATAAAATGTGTGCTCTCGAAAAAGTTTTAATTATTCGCTGCAACAACCAGTTATTCCTCTAAAGAATTAACAGCGTGTGATTTCTAGAAATGTGTGATTATCATTAATATAAAAACATTTTAACTGTTCTAGATTTTAGAATGATCTAGAAATTTCTTAAATGATCTAGAGATTGTATGCCAATTTTCTGATCAATATAAAATGTTCTAGAAATTCCTCTAATAATCTAGAAAACTCCAAAAGTAGGTAATGGAACTTATTACGCATTTTCGTCATTTTTTAAGTTAAAAACATGAACATTTATTTATTAGGTCCAGATTAGAAACAAAATTTGGAAGTATTAAGTTTTTTTGGAATTTCATCCCTTAAAGTTTTGAAGTTAAGAGGTCTTTTTAAAGTGAAACTTTTATTACATCGTCTCAAACTTTTTGGTATGTGTGTCGCATGTCGCGTGACGGTCGGTTCTTAACTTATCGGTTCTAGGTAACGAAAGTACTTAGGATGACCTAGCTTTCAACATATCTGATTGAGTACGGGTGCTACTACATGATACATTCTGAAGGTATGATGATGACCAGGTATGTACTTATCGGTTCTCAGTAACGGAAGTACTTAGGATGACCTAGCTTTCAACATTTATCTGATTGAGTACGGGTGCTACTACATGATACATTCTGAAGGTCTGATGATGACCAGGTATATACTTATCGGTTCTCAGTAACGGAAGTACTTAGGATGACCTAGCTTTCAACATTTATCTGATTGAGTACGGGTGCTACTACATGATACATTCTGAAGGTCTGATGATGCCCAGGTATATACTTATGTTGCTATTTCTTGCTTTTGATAAACAACGACACAGTTAATCAGTCCGAAAAACTGATCAACGAGGATGATGCCATTTTAATACCCTAAATCGAATATTTATCCAAAGATTTTTAGCTAAATATCTACAATACGAAAAAAAGTTTCACTTATACCGTGGTTTCATAAAACCACACAATCTTTTTTTTGTGTTAGATAAAAAATTATAGTAATTTATAGCTTTCACAAAAAAAAGAAACGTATACTTATGTACGCGCTTGAGAAGTTATACTTCTTTGGCATCATTAAATAAATATTTAACACTAGCTGTCTTGGCGAACTTAGTATCCCCTAATAATCAGTGAATGTACTTTGTTGGTACTTTTAACTTATAGTTTTAGGTTTAGGTTTTTTAGGGGAGCGGAGTGGGAGGGGAGGGGAGACTGAGGGAAGGGGTAGCGTGAGGGGTAGGGCGAGGGGAGTGGAGAGGAGGGGGAGGGGGAGGGTGAAGGTGAAGGGGAGGGGAGGGGAAGAGCGGAGGGAAGGGATAGCGTGAGGGGGAGGGCTAATGTAGGGGAGGGGGAGGGCTAACGGAGGGGTGGGAGGGGGAGAGGAGTGGAAGGGATGGGGGAGGGGAGTGGAGGGGAGGGCTAATGGAGGAGAGGGGAAGGGGAGGGGGAGGGAGAGGGACCGCGAGCGGGAGAGGGGGAGGGCACTTTAATAACGTGCTAGAGCACCAACAAAATTTTGTTTTAATTTGTTTGTCTGTCTATCTGTTTCTCTGATATCGGCATCATATGAAAACCTTTAAACTGATTTAGTTAAGTTGTTCCTTATACTTTGGGTCATATTTTAGAAACCTTTCTTCCCGAAAAAAATAAAAGTTTTCCCCGGAAACAAGATGAAACTTTGTATGGAAAATTATTAATTATTATTTAATATTTAAATTTGCAGAAAACGTTCCTCCTTTAATTGAAGGAAATCATTTTTCGAGTTTTTTGAAATTTTTCATGAAAAAGAAAAAACAAATTATATAATATTAATGTTGTATTTTTTTCAAAACCCGCTCCCGCCCGGAGGAATGATTTGTTATTGTATCGTAGGTTTCAGTATATAAATTCCTAAATATAAGTAGTTCAATATAAATTAACCTGTTTTTAAATTTTCTTCTGTAAGGGGTACAAATATGATTAGCTTAATTTCCGCGTGCGAAGCTGCGGGCAACACAGCTAGTATAGGTAATATAAATAGGTTTATTATAGGTATTATAAATACAAAAGTTTGTGAAGATATTTGGATGTTTGTTCCTTAATCACACCACAACTACTGAACCGATTTGGCTGAAATTTGAAATGAAGATAGCCTATACCCTGGATTAATACATAGGTTTCTTTTTGTCCCGGAAAAGTTTATTTTTCCCGCGGGATTTGTAAAAAACGATCTTTACCACGGGCGAAGCCACAGGCAAAAGCTAGTAATTTAATAAAACATAGACATTAAGTCTGCGGTTGTTTTTAACGACCTAAATAAAAATTAAAAGTTATATTCTGAAAATACACACACAATTCTTAAGCTTGGCCTGTTAATTAGTAAATATATAAATATAGACATCATAAAATAGGTCAATAGACGCGGCTAGCCAGGGAGAATTGAGTGTAAAGAACGTCATTATTTTTCATTCTGATATGAATATTTATTCTAAAATCAATATTCAATTTGATATTTATGTAAGCTACAAAAACATGTAGATCGTTACGATGATAAGTAATATTAAGAACTACAATTGGAAATACATTTTTTTGTAACAGTTTTATATCAACTTCTCATCTTAAAATCTTATCCGGTAAATGACCTTTGCCGTGCCTTTTGTTAGGGTTCAATAGATTGAAACCTTTATAGGAAAAACGGGATCGTTATAGGATCATTCAGTTACCTGTCTGCCTGTTTGTCTGTCTATCCATGTGTCATGCTTGATTTTGAATCTTCCCGACGAAACTAAGTTGAAATCTATAGATTCAGAATTATGTTACCGAATAGAAAGAAAGAAAGAAAGAAAGAAAGAAACATTTTATCCGACATAAGGCAATGCAACAATGTTAAAAAACAGTGGTATATCTATTACTATATCAACAATTATAAATTGTATTCGGAGTTGCAGCTACCAGCATGACAGAAAAGGGTCGCACTAAGAGTACGGCGTAGCAAGTACCAGGCACTTCCTACGTCCTCCGATTTTCAGTGCGCCCGTCAGTCGCGTGTAGATCGGCGAGCGGCGCAACACATGCATTCCTAGTGACTAATCTAACTGCAATTTCGAATTCAATTAAGAATAATAATAATAGTCTCTAGCTTACTATTAAAGAATACTGAATGGTTTTAACCTAACAATGGTTTACTACATCGGTGATGTCTCCATTTAGTTTTATTTTAACTTTTCTTTTTAAGTAAAACGTTGTATCAAACAAATCCGTCCCACAGCTGCACTCGACATATTTAATTGACGTAATTGAAAAGTTAAAACCTCACGTTTCCGCTCACCTTTTTAAATATTTACCTCAGCACCCAATTAGTGTGCCTCTACAACACCCTCCTTTTCGCACTTGAAGAAATGTGAATAGCGTTGACCCTTTCTAACACCAGGGTCACCGAGCACTATGTCAATAGTAAAGCTAATTTGGTTTATGCAGCATTAAGTTAATTGTAGGTACGTAACTGAGTTTTATTATTTACGTGCCATGAAATATATTTATCTGTTTGATTTTTAACTTCTATTATGTACTTAACTTGTACGTTCACAGTAACTTGGTTTTCGTATTTTAATGATATCACATTTTTTGTTTTTATTTTTTATTTTTTTTGTTTTTCGGGATTGCCAAATTCGGTTAGAAGCGTGCAAAGCGTTTTATTTTCACAAGTTTCAATCTCGGCGTATGTATAAGTAACTACATTTGCGCTCTTAACTTTATAGTGTTAAGCTTATGTGTCGCAATAATTCACTTTCCCTAACATTAAGTACTCGTTTTCATACATTTAAAGAATGGAATTTGTAGACAGTAATACAAGGCGTTATTTTCTTATACACTTAGATACGGAACTCAGAAAAACTTCTAGGTTACCCTAGTATAACTTCCCTTGAATTCTGAGTTGGACGATCGATAATTCGTATCGCACTTATTTACATAAAACCATTATTTCCTGTCAAAGTGATGCAAAGTGAGCAACATTCAACTTCAGTCAAGATTTTATTCTGAGAGGAGATTCTGATAAATTGCTAGTGCTCTGAGGAGGACGTGGCTGACGCAAGTGCGAATATCACTATGTTCCTTGTCTTTAAATCGATAAAGACACCGTGTAGGGTCGCGTCGTAATATCGACGAGTCCATAATCGTCAACCATCCTTCTATCGTATTAATCCTACTATATTATTATCTATACTAATATTATAAAGAGGAAAGATTTGATTGTTTGTTTGCATTGAATGGACTCCGATACTACCGAACCGATTTGAAAAATTCTTTCACTATTGGGAAGTTCCACTATCCACGGGTGACATAGGCTATATATTTTTTTACTATTTTTCCTGAAGCGAAGTGAGGGCGATTTCCTAGTATTATATAAATGTGAAAGTTTGTATTGAAAATTCTAAAAATTGACACCGACTTTAATTCCACATTTTTCACTGATATTCATTTAAGGACTCCTCCACAAATCCGCATTAAAGCAGCGTGGTAGAGTATGCTATATGGCTTAAAAAGAGACCCTTTAGTTTGTAGTGGACTGTTAATGGGTTGGACCTATTTAATTGTGAACAAGTTTTTACTTTTTTCACATATACCTAGTCTGGCCATAAATACTGTTACAAACACTGCACTTAATATTTTTTTCCGGAATTAATATATCTGTAACAAGGCTGTAACAGTATTTATGGCAAAATGTATATAGAAGACACTTATACTAATTTGTTTTGTGTATAATATTAGTTGGTGATCAGTGATATGTTTAGTGAAAGGTGAGACAATTTTCTTAGATCAAAGAACGTCGAAACTGATACAAAGTAGGTAGGTATCTTCCTACAATCGTATTAAGCCATCTCTTTGAAGGGCATTCAAAGGCAAGCGGTTTTTGTTTGAGAAACACTACAATCCTTAAGGATATTAATTATTGAGTGCAATGTTATTCATGTGACATTAATTTAAATATTGTTAACTTCTTATTATTAATGACCCTTCTTAACGAGTGGGGATGCCGGGTTCGACTCCCGACTGGGGCTGAAATGGTGACTAAAACTTTTTTGTTCTCGGGTGTTTGTTTCTTACGTGTGTATGTTTATTGTTCATGCTACATAATACACCCTGTATTGGGACCATTTATTTATGTTTGCGAATGAAATATAAGTAAAATTGCAAAATTGTTTTGGAAGTGACAGCAAATTTATTTCCACATTCAAAGAAATAACGATTCTCTTCAAAACGCAATTTGTTTCATACAACGTGAACTCCGGAATTTTCCGTCTTGTTCGATCACGTGACATTCATTTATATTGATGGGTAAAAGCGCACTTCACCTTGACATCGTGGATGCCTTTCTAGAACAGACCTTCTATTAGAAATGGCTTCGACAGGTAAAAAGCGAAGAAATTTTGAACGCTTTTATTTAGTTGGACTTAAAATCTTGTGAAAACTTTTCCAACATCTTTGAACCGATTATTATCAAATACTGATTGTATATTGATCTTATGAAAGATAAAAAACAAAAAATGATAGTTTTAATCTCAGATCAATAAAAAAGTTAGTTAATTCACTGCCATTTCCTACCAATACCTCTTACCTGCCAGTACGTACCTACTTGGTTTAAATGTATACGTGTATGCGTGGGCTTGGTTTTTCTAGTTACACTTAAATTCAAGGCGGTGAGTTGTCTACCTTTTTAATGATCTGAGGTTTTAATTTGATAATTCGGTAATTTGGTAATGAAAATATATGAGTATAGTGGAACTCTTCATCCGTTATTATGTATCTCTTCTTTTGGTATTGCTAAATTCAATAAATCATCATCTTGGTGACGTTAGGCGTCGTCCTAATTGGCAGCGATCGTACGAGCAAACGATGTGATTTAGTCGCACGACAAAATTAAACACACACACTAAATAAGTGTGTCCTAATTAGTCATCGCACGAGCATAATAAATAATCATTTACATCGCACGACGATGAACGCATCGTTTGTTCGTACGATCGCTGCCAATTAGGACGACGCCTTAGTCTCTTTTTAGTGCTATTTTTGGTACTATTTAGTGCATTTTAATGTAAAAGTTAACGTTATATCTTCATTATTTATAATAGCAGTGCAATTTACTTGTTGTATTAATTGTTTATTTATTTGTCTGAAAAACAAATAAACATTAATACTATAATGTATTTAATTGGTAGCTGTAATTTATGTATTTATGACATTTCTAATTGCCATGTATTCTGTGGTTGTATTCACCCGACGTGTTTTGTTTTACTATTCCGGGGTATGGTTTTGTTACTTCACAAAGGCGGTTCTTCCCTTTATGACAAATGACGTAAGACTGAAAATTGTCGCTTACAGCAAAATTCTATTGTGTAAAATTGACTGGTGTTTATTTATATTTGTTTCTGGAATGACTGTGAATTTTCTGTTATTATTACTGAAATTTAGTCGTTGTCGCACACTGTCGCTTGTCTTTTTATCTTGAACCTAATAAACGGTTACACACTCGTACCCCCGCAGTAGGTTAATTAGGTTATTTCCCGTGTCGCGGGTGGCGTGGACGACACATAAATATCTGCCCCGGCCGGGAATCGAACCTGGGACTCCTTGCTTTGCAGGAACTCTACCAACTAGGCTACAGGATCGAAAATGAAAAAGAGTACAGACGAGAAAGAGAGTTAAAAAACTCTTATAATACTGTGACTCTTTTCAATCATGTTACAGGCTACAGCCGTGTTATGTTATCGTCTTTTGAAAACCTAAGTACAATTTCTATTGCCCTAACTTGAAAACCTTTACAAGATCTCGTTTTACAACTGCAATAGCGTCTAGGATTTAATTTCTGAAAATCTTCAATCCTAAGTCTAAAGTAACTTGTCTGTAATCCTCATGGTTCAATAAGCACAGAATCGGAATTTTGGAGTTGGAACTCTCATGTAATGAGAAAAAGTGTTTACCAACAAAATGGCCTGAGAAAATTTTGATTTTGTAAGTAGATTAATGGTGATCGCACATATGTCCGCACTCGCTGCATGCACCGCATAAAGAATTCGTTGTGTTGCATATAGAAATCACATGAGAGCCCGGTGTCACATGTCACCCGCACCTTACGCGCCGTATTTCCAAAAATACGGAAGGTATCTGAAATGTTGTTGACGTCATATAATGCGGCGCGTAGAGCGCGTGCTGGTACTCAGTGTTGCCATGCCATGATGCTTTTGACAAACTTATTTGGAAAAATGTGTCGTAGTAAACGAATCCTGTGAGGAGAACTCACCTTCGAGTTGATGCTTATACGTCGTAGTTTTCGGACATTGAGATTCTCAGTGGCGTTCCTCAAACTGCGATCACTAACTACGTTACTGAAATATGATACAAAGTCGAAAATAAAAAAAACGCGAGGTGTCAAGGGACACCCGGATGGAACGAAGTTCCTTTCGATTTAAGTATTGTTTTGTTGTACAGCGCCATCTCTGTAAGACTCTGTGAACCACTTCAAAAAAAGTGTCGTCATTCGTAAGAATCAAAAAGTGTCGTAATTTTCCGTCTAGCCCCCTTTCACAACGCGCGATAAGGAACTTCGTTCCAAAAAGAAATAATAAGTAACATGTGTTTTAATTTCCCTCAAATTTAAGTTACAAATTAAAGTTTTAAATTATGTAGGTTCGTTGATCATCATCTACTAAGTCGGGAAATAACGTATGGTATTCTCCGTAAAACTGCTGTTTCAAGTAGATATCTATTTGAAAATGCAGAGATCCAGATCCATAATCTTAAATAATATAAAACTAGAATCTTTTTTTTCTTCGAATTTAATTTTCTTTTTTCTTTGCCAATATGCAGGCTACTACAACATTTTTGTACAGCTGAATCAATCTTAATAATATTTTTCTTTTGTAATCTGAAAATCTGAGTCTGACAACTGTCAGTTAAGCAAAGAAAAATATTAAGTTTATGAAAACTATTAAATCATACTATATATATGGCGATTGATAGCAAACTATACCTATCATAGAAATAAAGTGACACAGAACTAGTGGGAGTTTTTTCCCACTAGTGCTGTCAACAGAATAACTCAACAGGATAAGTGGAAATAAACGAATGTCACCGCACTGCAAAAATTGTTGATAATACTAAAATTTGCGTACGGCGCGTACGGTGCTGATATATCTGCGTTCACCTTAAGTCTGATTAAAAATCATGTGATTTATTCAGTTCTTAGTTTTTATATTTTCTGATATCCTTAGTGTATCTGCTTTAATATATTTTTTATCTCTGTCGCTGAAAGGAAAAGTTTATTGGATGTAAAATGTCCTGAGTTAACTGAAGAAGTAAAGTTTCACAAAGGATTACTTTTATTTTGTTGCGTTGAGAGAGTGCACTTTGCTGATTTATTGCCAAGTCTTGTTTACACAAAAATGAAGCCTTTCTTAATGCGCTTAGCATGGAGAAAATTATCTACTTAATTTAAATGTAACGAACACAGAAATAAGCTAAGCAGTATTTTAAAAATTTGTTATATTTCATCACATTCGGTTTTCATAGTGTTATAAACCTGAACTTAAAACGACATGCTTTATTAGAAAAATGAGGGGGACATAAATATATAATATTGTAAAATGGATTCGTGCAGCAATGCATATGCAAATGCAGAATCACTTGTACGTTTATGTTAGATTCAGGAGTATCCCTCATTTTACCTGATCATATACTCGTACTAATGAATGTCAAACAAGATCTAGCGATATTTTGGGAATAGTTCTATATCTTATCCCCACTCTAAAGCGACCTTCCAAAGTGATATATTTGTTCAATGATAATGTGACAATCTATAATATTGATTACAATAATCATTTCAGTATCAGTTTTATTTACAAGAAAAGCGCTATCGTGTAATTATATGACTGTATTAAAATGTGTACTCAGGGTAAATAATATACCTTGGCTTTGTGTAATATTCAACGAACAAATAGCTCAAAGTACACAGCTTATATGTATAGGTAAGCGCGACACGCTTTTCAATCAAGGCGAGCCCATCAAATTACGTAGAGTAAACCGTCTTTTTCACGTTTTTTATTGAAAATCTGTAAAGAAAAGTCGTACTTTCCTCTATTCAAAATATCTTGCCTATTTCCATTCAAATATAAAACTAAGTATCTACCTGGCTCATTTTGTGACGATAGTGTTACGCTTTTCGGTTTAGCTTTGGCTTGTAAGCATTTTATTTATATGTTTATTTATTTGTTTATTTATTTATTTATTTTTATTATGTATACAAGTTGCTTATTAAAAGATTGACAGCAGGTGAACAAAATATGTCAATGGACAGATTCCATGTCACTAAGCCATTGAGTAAGGTAGGTGCCTGCATCAGAGGTGACTCCTTTGCAAGTACTAGTCTACACCTTGGTACTACAAACAGCTTATGACGCCGGCGTCTAACTTGAACGTAATTATCTGGGACACTTAACGAAATAAGTTTTATCACTGATGGGTTGGTAATGTTTCACAAAATATTCAATTAAATGTAATTTTGCAGAAATTTCTGTATTTTTTCGACTTATTTTAGAACTAGATAGTTATAGACCTATTTGATTTATCTAGTGTAAATGACGTATTCTTGAATTTTTATTATCAATAGCCAAAAATTATGGTATAGGGCCATTCGCACCATCTATAACTCTAAAATCTTCCCCAAAGTAACACCAAGAAAACATGGAACCCACTTAATACCTTATCATAATCCAACAATAATTGAGGCCAACCCAATCTCCTCTGCTGCGTGGTGTCTTGCTAAATAGCTGAAGAGATGCTAAATAGCTGATGTTGAAGGTTGGGCTCTGTGTGAGCTATTTTATTACGCATTTCAATGGGCGACGATGAATACAACATTTACTCGTTGTCAGTTATTCTAAAATTCATTTAAAGTTCTGTATAAGTTAAGCAATAATGAGTAAAATGGCAGTGTTATTCAAACTACGAGTACCTATTTGCTAAGTTCATATTATGTGCATACATTGTAGTCATAGTACGTCGTTCCATTTTAACAACGAATAACGACAGAGTACATTGTGTCTAGACGACGCAATAAAATTCGCAGAGTGCATCAAACAACAACAATACGACTTTCTCTGTTATGTAAATTGATGATAACGGTGTAACAAATATTCGTATGAAATGTTATATTTGATTTTACGACGGATACATTCACTGCTACGCTTTTACAACTATTCGCAGTATATTATTATAGTTCTCCAATATTTTCAAAAACTCGAAATATTTTCGAAAACAAACTCAAGTTTACTTTGAAAATGAAAATATAAAACAACTTATTCAAGACAGAGCTTTCGTTATGATATGATAACTCATATCATAACGGCTATTTGACTGAGGCCAGGATGGAAATTAATTCCCATATGAATTTTTCATTGCTGACAAATGTATTGTGATGTACTCAAACTGCTAACTATTATCAAAATACTTTCATACAAACTTTTAACATATTACATTTTACTCGTAAAAGATTGCCGGCCGGCGAAGAGCGTGTTATCTGACTGATAACACTTTATGACTGCCCGCACAAAAACGGCCAGTACGCATCTGCATGGTGCAGTTAGATGTCTGATTTTATGTTTTAAAAGTGCGAAAAATAAGGTGATATCTGTAATTTTATTTTTATATCATGTTGTGGAATATAATATTTTAAGTAAGTTACCGCATTAATCGCAAAATCGAAAAACTGCAGATAATGTTTTCTACTTTGCACCTATCGAAATATTTATCTGTCATGCTCTGGCCCGGAATCGAACCCGGGAACCCTCGCTTCGCAGCCAGGGTACCAATTAGGCTACAGGGTCGTCATATCATATCTTTTTATGGATCATTTTTTATTGGTACTCGTGCTTATTATGCTAGCAAGAGCCATAGAACATCTATAACTTCGCTATAATATTGAATATAAAACAGGTTTTTTACTATTTCAGGTACTCATAGCAGTTAAGGCGATGTCGGGTCGCTATGGGACGGCGTTGTAGTGCGATGGAGGTACGTAAAGTATACTACTGTTTGATATAGCTATATTTGTACGAATAAATTGAAGTTTAGTATTTGTTTTTTATGGAAACAGCCGGCAAATGAAATAACTCCATTTGACATGGATATACGTATTTATTAAAACTCCAAAATCATAGAATAAAATAATGAAAAAGATTTTTTTAGGGTATCTCCCCTATAGGTAACGTGAGGACGAATTTTTCCTTCGTCGTGTAACTTATAGTGTGGGATATCGTTGAAAAGGTCTTTCAAAAATATTATGGGTCTTCAAAAATAGTTATATTATGACTGAATGTATGAATGAATGATTTTACAAGGAAAACTTTCACGGCTATGTTAGCACAAGTAACTAATGAGTAATAGTCGATAAATTTACTACTTCGGAACTCTACATTGCGCGTGGCCTGACACGCACTTGCCCGTTTTTATGTACCGATTCATTTTCAAACCAATAAAAACAAAGTAACTCGATTTACATATTAAAGTGTTTACTTCAGCTTTCAGTATTGATTCCACAATTAGAGCACTTAACATTTTTACAAGCTTTTATTTAAGTGGTTTTATTCATTTGTTTGTTAATGTACGGGTCTTTCGCAACCTGAATTAGAACTACTTCCTCATATCCTAATGAGGTGAAATTTTATGAATTGATTTAGTTGCGATGAAAATGGATTTTTATGATAATGCTGACTTGAAACTACGCTCGAGGTTGGTTCCAGGCGAGGAAACTCCTCAGCGACCAAGAAAACGAACATAAAATTTAAAAATCTTGTTTTTAAAAGTACTTTAAAAATATTAACCATATTTAATTTTGTAAACAAAATAGCAGTTGTAATTTGCGAAGCGACTTGAAAACATCATCTTCATACTTATGTTTGCAGGCTATATGCTGTAGAGATTCACCGGTATTTAATTTTTCAAGGTGTTTTACTTCACGTTAAACGAGCTGAATATTCTTATACGCACGTTATAATCAAAAGTTAAAGTGTTTGCGATATAAATTTAATGCAACTTTATTTCATGTCGCGAAAGTGGAATATTTTATCGTGAAGTAACCGTGAACTTCAACGGTGTTTGACGTGAAATTTAAGTGCAATCATTTAAAGGGTCATTAAATTAATTATTGAAGTTATTTAGACCCAATAATTATACAGATGAGCGTTTTCGTGCTTTGAACGATAGGTTGATACCATAAATAAGCAATAACACTCTTTAGTTTGCTACTAACCCTCAGATTAATCTGCAATAAGCCTAGTATAGACTATAGCTCCAGGTATTCTCAATTGCTAAAGAAATCTGTGGTTGTAACTGTAAACAATGGCATTGTAACATTTCTGTTTACCCTCATTTCTAAATGAATCTCCGTTATTTATAATTATTATTGTAGCAGTAAGCAGTTATTTTTAGTTTCATTATTTCACTTATTACTTACATTGTTTATACAATGATACAAATAACACTTTTGACGTATTATTTTTGGTTGCGTGACTGTTTTAGATTCTTGGAATTTAATCAAAATTTTAAAAATTAAAAAGTAGATGTCGTTTCTTGGCAAATGCTTGTACTCGAGTATTTTATGTCCCGCGACTGCAAAAACAGTGGTTTTATAAAAAAGAAAAAATAAGAAAAGTTTGGAACTGGAAACATGAACTAGTAATTGTGGGATAAGTGACAAGCGCAAGCGGAACGCATTTTCACTAAAGTACTATGATCTATAGTAAAATTTTAAATAGAGAGGTATATGGGTGAATTTCAACAAACTCGAATTTTGTCTAATTACAGTGGCGAATTTAAATTTGCTGTTTCTGATAATTTTTTTTGGCCTAAATAATAGATAAAGAGTTGTACTAATTAATCATATACTAGAGATCGAACAAAAATTATTAGTTCATGAGATATTTCCATTTGAAATTATCAAATGCCACCGAAATTATTAAAGGACCACCGGAATTAAAATCCAAGCCACCGAAATTGATTAAATTTAAACTTGATGTTTCTAATACACTTTATTTGGCATAAACAATATGTTAATAGTAGTGATAATTAGTCATATAGTAGAGATTGAAAAAAAATTATTTGTTCCGGAGATATTATCAAATTACACTATCAAATGCCACCGAAATTAGGACCACTGGAATTAGAATTTGATCCACCGAAATTGATTTATGCCCATGAGAAATCATAAAGGCAGGATCATTTAATACTTTAAAGATATTATGTACATTTTGAAGAATAGGAGTCTAGATGAACGGACTCCTTTTAGCGGTAATTAGACAGGCCCATTGCACTTCTGAGCCACGTTTATAAGCTGTTTTCGAGGGTCCTCACAAATCGCATTGCACGCAGGCTTGACGAATTCCAGCCTCCCGAACAAGCAGGATTCCGAAAAGGCTATAGCACCATAGAACATCTACACACATTGCGGCAGATTATACAAATGACCGAGGACTATAACTTGCCGTTATGTATAGCCTATGTGGACTATAAGAAGGCCTTTGATTCTATCGAGATCTGGATGGTACTAGATTCTCTCCAGCGGTGGCGGATCGACTACCGGTTTGTACTCATCCGCCATCATGTCCGTCAGAGTACACGACACAGCAACGAACCCCATCCAACTGCAGAGAAGTGTCAGACAAGGATGTCATATCCCCAAAACTGTTCACCGCTGTGTTGGTAGACGTGTTCAAGCTGATGGAGTGGAAACAACATGGCATTAACATCAATGGCGAATACATCACACACCTACGATATGCCGATGATATAGTCATCCTGGCGGGTTCCCTGGAAGAACTTGGAACAATGCTCGGGGGACTTGAGCAGCGCCTCACAACGGGTGGGTCTTAAATCATATCGAATGTCCATGTCACACCCGTATCGGTTGTTGTTGACGGCGTTGCTCTCGAAGTTATAGACGAATACAATTACCTGGGACAAGTGATCCAGATGGGTAAGTCCAACTTCGAGAAAGAAGTCACTTGTAGAATCCAAATCGGATGAGCTGCGTTCGGGAAACTCCATCATATATTGTCGTCCAAAACACTACCTCAGTGCCTGAAGTTTAAGGTGTTCGAGCAGTTTGTGTTGCCGGTGATCACATACGAATCCGAGACGTGGTGCTTTACTATTGGCCTAATCCACAACCTCAGAGAAGCGCAGCGGGCTATGGAGAAGGCTATGCTTGGTAATTCTCTACATGATCGCATCAGAAATGAGGAGATCCGTAGACAAATAAGGGTAACCGACATAGCTCGAAGAATTAGCCGGCTGAAGTGGCAATGGGCGGGCCACATAGTGCGAAGGACCGATAACCGTTGGGTAAGAAAGGTCCTCGAATGGCGCCCACGTCTCGGAAAAAGGAGCATAGGATGATAGGACGCCCCCCGACCAGGTGGACTGACGACCTGAAGAAGTCAGCGGGCATCCACTGGATTCAGAAGGCTCAGGACCGGTCAGAGTGGTGCAAGTTAGGGGAAGTCTATGTCCAACAGTGGACCTCCAAGGGCTGATGGATAGATGGAGACACGCTTGTATTTCTATGGCCTATACTTCCCTATACGCTTTGATTTGCCACCGAAGCCACCGAGATTGCGCCACCGGACTTAGAATCAGAGACAAAACTTGAATTTTAAAGAAAACTGTTAGTCACAGGTTAACTTTTATTTCACAATTGTAGCTGAAAACCATTAATGGAACCCTCCATAAAATTTCTAGATAATCTGCTTTGTACTTTTACTAATATACATGACATCGGAATTGGATGATTTTGTATTCCTGCGCCACCGCAGTTAGTACTTACGTGTTTGGCAGGAAATTTACGCAACCAGGCGGTCATCCTAACACGCAGTTTGCAAGAGCACAACTGAACGGTGCGGGGAGAGCCAGTAAGGTGTCTTCCAAATCGTGAAGTAACAAGTAATGAAGTATACAAAATGCGCCACCGGAATTGCTTTTTTTTGTAGGACATTTTTAAAAGATGTTTTAAGAGCTGTTGTTTAATCTTAAATTACTCCATAAATATATATTAGTTGTGTTATTTAATGAATTTCTAAAAAACATTCCCTTTCAATGAAATTTATTTACCAAAAAAAAATAAATTAATAAAATATGTAAATAAACGCTATTTGGACAGTACACCGGAATTAGATTTTAGGTCTTAGATATTTTTTTATTAAGAATCTATGTATCAAATACCTCTGAATACTTCACTATCATGTAGATCACTACTTAAACTACCTATATAAAATTATGCATAATTGTAGTTTACCTCCACACATTAATTTTCAACCTCGCCGTCTCAAAAATGCACTTGGGAAATTCACCCATATTACACTTTTATCACTTACTTCGGTGAAGGAAAACATCTTGAGGAACCTTGCACACCTGAAAATTATTCATAATGTTCATGTAGGTATGTGAAGTCTACCAATCCGCACTTGGCCAGCGTAGACTATGGCCTCACATTATGAGAGGAGACCCCGAGCCCAGCAGTGGGACAATTATGTGTTTCTTTGACTCTTTGACTTACAATTTTTGCGGTTTAGGAAAACCACCTAATGGTAAGTGGTTATCGTCCCTTACTCACATCACTTATAACATTAATGCCCCATCTCAGAGTCACAACCGGTTACTTTAATCGCTCCTTAGTAAAGAATCACGTGACGAACAGGCTGACGATCCGATAACGATAGCAGACGGTAAATGCTATCGTCCCCCATGGACATCATCCACACCAAAAGTATAACTATTGCATTGTCAAGAAAGAGAAGATAAAGAAATAATATTCCATATCTTAGTCTGTTAAATTCTTTTTAAGTCCCTGTGAATGTTACTTGTTACTAAGAAAGTGTGTTATTTTTTGTCACGTTTATTGTTATGTAGTATCTTTTCTTTATCATGTAACATCTTTCCCTCCTTATTATTTATCCTCATTATTATTATGTACTAGATTTTCCTTACTGTTTGTTCTTTCAGTGCGTATTTCCAAACACCACGCTTTGAACTACGCCGCATCAGTTCCTTGTCTTGGTTCAGTTTATAACTATGGCCTGAGGATGTTGCTCCGCCGTCGCTCGGCACCATTTTGTTTTACTTTTACAGAACTTCGGTAGCGCAGTACTCATTAAATTTCGCCTGTTAGCTGCAAAAATCCTTCCTTCATCCTTGTGATTACTTACATTAATATTATTTTTGAGAATACTTTGGAGACTACTTTTGTGTATCTTTTTATATGAACAAACGGCTTTTATTAATTAGCCCAAGTGGAAGTTTAGGCCAACATTAATAATAAATTTAATTTGAGCAAATGCACCCAAATAGGGCAAAAAACCCAATATACTTTAATCATAATTTAAAATGATGTAAAAAAGTATCTAACATCAAGGGCTTGATCACAGTACGACCTGCTGAACTATAAACTATGGCGCTAGGGTTCCCTCGTCCTTCGCTACTCGTGCATACTTATATGGTTCTTTACTTGTAAGACGCTCGGAACTTATAACACTACCAAGCTTTTGTAACAAATGGTTTTGAATTGCATTGCACATACTGTGCGTACAAACGCATTGTTTTACTTCTGCGTTGCGGCGACATTTTTCCGCAGCAAATAAAACCGAAGTGCTGGCCTGGGCTAAATAATAAAATTTCCCAATCAGTCTAGTTTAGATCGATACCATAGAAGACATAAAAAAATTAAAGAACATTTAGAGAATGAGCGGCATTCAAAATATCATATAGGCGTTTCTGCTTTCTGAAACTGTCCCGAAAGCAAACTTAAACCGAAAATTAAAACGCGTCAACGATTCGGTTCTCTGGTTAACTACTGAAGTAATAGTAACAATAAACTTGATTATACTCGTAGTTATTGTAGTGCAATCTTAAAACATGCCCCGTGCTTTGAAATCGCTTTGCATATGAAATTTATAATAAAACTGTTTTTATACTGCAGAGCTGAGTATTATTGTTCTAAATTGGCTACGTAGAAGCCGAATAAATGAGGCACTGATAGTCGTTCCAATCCCCACTATTATCGTTAAAGTTAATGTTGAAAAGCTAGAATATGGACGGAAAATCTCCGTAGCAGGATGTAGTGAAACTAATATACAGCGAGTGTATCTGGAAAACTTTTTATTGTTTATAAGTTTCGTTCCGTCTGGGTGGATCAAAGCGTGTGTTATTTTAACACGTAGGTATACCTATAATGTATGTATTGTTTACAAGTTACGCTCCGTTGAGTGGATCACAGCGTGTGTTATTTTAACACGTAACTATTTTCTTTACATTGTTTTAGGTCCACATAAATATTTTTTTACAATGTCTAAAATATACGAATTGTTTTATACACATTCAGTAGTTAAGCTCAGTTTTCTTTTCCCTGCTGCGAAAATATACTAAAGATTAAGAGAAAATAATACGCAATAGTATATACTAAAGATTTCTACGAATTGGTTCTCGGATTGCTTTGTGAACTCTAACGAGTGATCAAAGCGAAAACCGTCCGGCTTAATTGATTTTTCTATCTGCGGTCATCGGTAACCAACAATGCGTTGTTTTTGTAGCGGCGTGGAGCACTCACACAGAACGGACCAATAACTAGAATGTTTGTTCTTGGAGAATTCCAAATACGAAATATCACTAAAAATATATTACACTAGCTATTGCCCGCAGCTTCGCATCCGAAAATTATGTTTATTTTTATAATTATGTTTTACCTTATTTGTACCTCTTACAGAAGAAAATTTAAAAAACGGTGAATTTATATTTAAGTACTTAGTTTATATTTGGTAATTTATATAGTGAAACCCACGTTACAATCACAAAGGATTCCTCTAGGAGCAGGTTTTGAAAAATAAGCAATATTCACATTAATTAGTATTTTTTTTCTTTTTCTTGCAAAATTTTGAAAAACTGAAAAACATAATGTTCTATCAATTAAAGCAAGGAACATTTTTTGCAAATTTGAAGCAAATCGGTTGTTTTAAAAATTTTCCATGCAATCTTTCATCGCGTTTCCTAGGGAAACCTTTTAATTTCCGGGAAAAAGTATCCTAAAATATAATCCGGAGTATTAGTAACAATGTTACAAATTTTCATCAAAATCCGTTCAAGGGTTTTCATGCGATGCCTGGACAGACAAACAAATAGACAGACAGACAATAATTAAAAAAAAACTTGAGAGGAATCAAGGGACTCCCGGATGGAACGAAGTTCCTTTTCGATGTATAATATATACAGACAGAGTCCACTTAATTTTTTCCGTCTAGCCCCCTTTAGCAACGCGCGATAAGGAACTTCGTTCCAAAATTATTTTTGTGCTCTAACACGTTATTGAAGTGCCCCCTAATCGAAATTTAAAAAAAATATTCAATGTACAGAAAATTTGCCCTTACACTTTTATTAAGCACAGTATAGATTGTGAGACCTAAACCCACTTAAGTGACGTTTTTTCGTGACTTAATAATTAGTCCTTCTTAACACCGTGAATAAATCAATCGACTAACTTTGACAATTACACACAACTGAAGATGTCACTTGCGTCGCGTCTTGATATGGACATTATAATGCCTTTTCACACTAAAGACAAAGAATAGTAGTATTCGTCTTTAGTACAAATAAATATTATTATGCAGTGAGATATTCTTTAGGAACTGTAATTTTGAGCAGTGTACTAGCGTAAACCCTATTTACATTTTACATAATACTTCATTAATGCATGGACACGCTACGCAACCTTTATGATATTTTTACATCTGAAAGAATAATTTACCCTTGAAATTATCTACAGATATTAGATTAATGGTCAGTTGTTAATCCCCACGTTATTATTGGAGTAACTTGTGTTACACGGTCACAATAATATAACTGCGTTGTCACATCGCAAACAAACATTATCTGATTACCTCATCCAAAGGTTAAATCGAAACTCACTGCGCAACAATACCAGTTTAATCTAGGTTAGAGGGACGATATCACATTAAAGATAGCAAACATAAAAAAAAACATTTACACTACCTCTTATACCTTACCATCATTGTTTAAAAATCACCCGTCAAATATTTTATAACTGTTTCGTCTGCAGTATCGGTGACGCCTATGATTGACAGTGACACTAGTTTTTTTTTTAAACCATTGGGACTTATCTCTTGAATAGTTTCAGAGTCTATAAAGGGTATCCGTACAAACATTTTTTGAGATACATCGATTTAGAATTCGATGGCAATTAAACTTGTAATAACTATAAACTTTCCCTAGGAGCCGCTTCATATTGTAACGTGATTTGGAAGACTGCGTAATTTGGAAGACTAATTAAGAAATTATCTAATGAGTGCGACAGTTTTGTCAGATTTCGTAAACTTCCCGCGAATATAAGTGAAATTAAATCTCACATGTAGATGACACACGAAGTTTACTATGAATATTTAAAACGTCATAGATATATTACTGTTATTAATTATTATGTAGAATACGCTACATTCACATTAATAGTTTTTATTTCAAGTAAATCAACATTAATACATTCAAATAATGATAGAAATATTTATTGCTAGACTTTGCATTGCAAATGCCAAGAATTTTAACCAAGTACTTACTATGCCATTCGAAACTTGAATTTGATCTTGAGACGATAGGGTAAAAGTGGTACTTCTACTTTACGGATAGCAATTGACGTAGCCAAGCTATGCATCGTAACCTACAATTGAATATGCCATCATACGAGTATAGATGGAAATTGTATGTAGGGTTCATTTACAACATTTACTATGAAAATAGCCATACTTTTAAAATATACACACCACCTGAATTTTAAATATATTATTATTTTGTAACAATAATTTTATATTATTATATCAAATGTTGTTGATGTTGAAATGACTTTGAATTTTATAAGTTTTTTTGGCCATCTAAGTATAGTTAGAAGTGACGTAAACTCTATACCTACGACGTTTTCAAAAACCTCAATATCTTGACACAAAATCAAACACTTTTTTTTTGATAATATAAAGACATAAAAAAAACATTTTCATATTACATTATTTGATTTCTGGGAAAACACTTATTTATTTCCTTTATGACATAAAAGATAATCAATATAGATGATATTAAAGAATACTCAGGCGTAATAAAATTAAAGAAGATACACAAAGTTACAAGTAGGTACGTAGACAGAAGTCTGCCGTAGCTAGCAGAATTATAGATGGTACCGGAAATCTATGTAATCCGGTATTCTATGCGATACCTAGACCATGTATATATAATACCAAAAACAAATCTTGTAAAAATAGACCCAAATCAATTTTAATTCATAGATTGCCGCTGGACCCACGGCCATTCTAAATAATCCCCGGGAAGTATATACATTACCTAGGTAAAGTGTGTGACGGAAAATAATATTCATATCATTTCATACATTGCCAAAACGACCCAGGTATTATACACATTGCCTAGGAATTGTACTGAATACCCGCATTATACAGATATCCGGTAACATAGACACAAGAGGATTCTCTGAGGAATTAAATTACTTCACTCAATAAGTAGTCTCCACATACCGTAATTGTGTGTTTTCTCAAAGGTAAGCAGTAATTCTTTTACTTCTCTCTTACTCTCTGCTTCCTAATTGCTTTAGTACTTACGTTCTTACTTGAGACAAATCTACTACTTTTGTCTATGTCTGAAAATACTTTTCGCAGTATAAAGCTGCTCAGGTAATCCATTGTTCCAATGTAACTTCAGAAACAAACTGAATTCAAATTAGTCCACTGCAGGCGCACTGAAATACGCAAAGGGTTGTATTTTATTACGATGCGATATTTTAAAAGCTGGTCAAAGCATAGGCAACGAGAAGGTTATTTTCAGATTTTCTAAAGTAATTTTATTATATTTTAACGGTAACCATCCGTTACAACTATTAGTATTTCTTTTTAACTGAAAGAAATTTGATCTGTAATGCTTGAAAAATAATTATTTGATTGAAATTAAAAATATATATGTATATATAGCAGAAGGAGGTATTCTATGGTGTTGGTTATGAAATGATATTCCTTTTACTTTGCACCATGATATATTTCCAGTTCTCTTAACGTTCACATCAATATTCCAAAGTACTTCAACACTACGCCATCAATAATAATCTGTCCTACATTATTGACAATTCCCTAATCTAAATATGACATGACATTTCTTATATGCCAGCCTCTGCATCAGACAAGCAATGTAGAATAAAGAGGTCCGTCCCTGTACCTTCACTGGAGATTCATGGCCTCACAGATATATATATTACTACTACTATTTTAAACGATACAACCGATATCAGAAATGCGGCAATAATTCTACAATCTCACAAAAAAAATCCATGGCTATTTGGGTTGAGGTAAGTAAGCTGGGATGAGTGATGAGGTATTGTGGTTTATTGTACTTTAACCACAAATAGATATAATAACTCCAGTAAAGGCAACAAACAAACACATATCACTTTCATATACACTCTGACCTATAACTCCTATAAGGAATCTGGAGCAAAATCCGGTATAAAAAGTGTTCAAGTCACGTCCGCATGACGTCTAATATACGAGGAAGATGCCAATACCTACTGTTAGTTGTGCTCTCTGGTAGAAAATTGAGTCCAGCTCAACTTCCCACTTGCTATCGACACGGATTGCGAACGCAGACGAAATTATAAACTTTACATTTAGACGATCTGTATAGATTCTAAGTTAGATAAACTTGAAATACCGTCTTTGTAGTTGAAATGCAAAATTATTTGTGAAAGAGATGGTTCTTATTAAGTATCTATTTGTTACTACAATTTAACGTTTCTTTTGTTTGAATTTTATGACACATCGATATAACGATATGGAAAACAGAAACAGGTTGTAAATTGTAAGCAATACAGTCGACAATCAATACCTATACAACGTTAATCTTTTTATATACAAAAACTAACATACATAAAAAATTTCAAAAGTGTATCTTCAAAACTCACAAAGTAACAAGCTTGCAGTGTTGCTCCGTTATCCCCGCATAAACATGGTCACCGAGTATGCGGCCCGAATCTAATTTACAATAATTCGATTAATCAATTTTTACCGTCAATAACTCACACATAAATTAACAATTGTTCAAAATGTCGATGTTTTGCATTGAGTGTCCAACTTGTAACATTTTTAAATATTTTTAGGACAAAATATAACATGGTGTAAAAATTATTGCGATCAATTCAGTTAATGATTCTCAACAAATTACTTTCAGGTTTCGTATATACTAAGAATAAGGTTGTATAATTATGAAACAGCCATAGGATAGGGCTGCACATAATACTCTGAAAGCTTATAGACTTTGGAGGCTAAACTATTGTCACGGCTCATTCCCACTTGGATCAATCACCGGATCGTGATTATAAGGATCCATAATTATTATGAGTTGTCTTAACTGTCAATTGTCAATATGTACGACATCTAGTCACAACATATTAAATTATGATTTGACTCCACTTTGACTCTAATATTTGAACATATGAATTTATACCCATTTTAACGAAACTTAAATGTTGAACCGAATTGTCAATGAACGAGCTCTAGGAGGAGACGGCAAGTAAAACTAAAAAGTATAAATTCGTTTTAAACCTTACAATTTCTAAGCACGATTTTCAGCAGGATACAGAGACATGGCTAACGTCTGAAATATGTACGGCTTAGCGACGTAATACTGCGGTATTCTTGATAAATATTATGCGAATACCTTTCCACTTGCAATGGTAGCTACTTGCACGATTGCAAGAGGAGGTGATAAATTTCCACGCTGCAAACACTTAAGCAATTATTGTAAGGAGTAAACATTGTTCTTTTGATAATTTTAAATGGTTTATGTAGAATGGTGTATGTATTCAGGTTCGTTTTGTTGTTGTCTCAATTTTAACCTCTGGTATGCGGGAAAGCCGTTTGGCCGAGTGACAGTTTCAAATTAGAAGGATGAATATTGTTTATGGTTGGTTATTTATTCAGGAATCGAAAACTAGGAATAAAATATAAGGGCAGGTTCAATCTAAGCTACGAATTAATATAAATGTTATTCTTTGAAATAACATTTATATTAATTCGTAGCTTATTCTTTGAAATAACATTTATATTAATTCGTAGCTTAGATTGAACCTGCCTGTAAAGCGACGGCTTCGGGGTTCGATTCCCGGGCAAACGTTTATGTAATCGTATTTATCTGTCAAGTCGCGCGTATTTATCCTATCATATAATGTATATGTTGTCCATGCCACCCGCGATACAAGAAACCTTACTGTAGAGATATGAAATTGGTAACATAATATTATAACTCCGTAGAATGGATTTCTGATCTTTCAATAAATTCGAAACTATAAAACGAATTAATGTAAGATAGAATCATTAACCCTAGTATATGATGCTATATAAATTCTGTCTAAAATCGGTCAAGAACCAATTAAAGTTTAAGGATATCCGGCTAAATCAATACAAAATCTCAAAGCAGTCTGATAAGTGATTGCAATTCCGAATCACTGCTGGAGCAACATTGAATCGGCAGCGATGTTAATCTGAATCCGTTTAAACTTGGTAGAGATTAAGTAGTTTGTGAATTAGCTCTTGACCCGGGAATCAACCAAACAACCCATAGATTTTCTTCCTCATTTAACTTTGCCTCGTCTTCATTTGATGGCTTCAGATAAGCAGGCTTGGGGAAATACGACTAGTTGGCGAAGTATCCAAGCTCTTACGTCTGGGATAATTTAGCCAGATTACTTATTTTGATAGGGTATCTTAGTACACCAGTAATACGAGTATACCAGTGTCGTAAATGATGTTTACCGAAAAACTTCTGAGCCTGGATATGTGATTAGGTACTTGTATTTCAGTGTAAATGTTTATTAAACGTTGCTGATATTAAATAATAATATAGGTAGGTATATACACTATTTAATATAATATATATGTGGTACAAAAATTAGTTTTGTATAGATGTGGAAATCATTGCAGTATTTTATTTTTGACTAGCACGGGCTGAATATCTATGATGCCTACATTTTTTGTTGTAATGTGGTATCAGCCTATTGCTTCGAGCATTCCGCTTAAATTAAAACGTAACTGATGTTCATCGTTCAATGTTCATTCTACTTGGAGTACTTTTTAACCGACTTGTATGTATGTATGATCGCTAGAGCAATACTTCTGTAATAATATTATTTTCATAACTAATGTCCCAGCTTTATTTTTAAAACGTTACCTGAGAAATATTTCAGCCATGTATTAATTTTATATAACTTGAACTATTTACGCAGCGGACGTGATGAAAACATAATCTTGTCCCACATCTTTTTATCGTTATATTTCAGCCAATTTAGTAGTAGTGATAACTTCTGGACGATTGAATGTTACGGTATATTTTTTGTTATTTAACGAGTAGTAATCCTAACTGCCAAACGAAGTATCTACCGCGCGATTACAGTATAAGTTATAAAACCTGTTGCAGAACTTACCGGGTCAGTTAGTTACATATAACTGGCTTAGTATGGGGTCTATTCCATACATATAAATTACACATTTCCATCGCAAACGACATTAGCTTTGCAGTCGTAGCGTTATCGCAGTGTAAACCGGAGATTTAACGACATCGCTGAGCCCAAAGTCTATTGTCATAAAAGACAAGGTATACCGCACGATCCGTGTTAGGTTAAATTTATATGCGATGTCTTGGCTATAGAATATTTTGCGTAAAAATAGCACTGTAGCAGGTATATTATAACTTTCCATGTTTCTACACATAAACAACTCTGAACTGTCTTGTAGCATTAGGGACATAAAGTTTTATTAATACTTTTGGATTTACACAGGAATATGTATGTACTATACAGACAGCAAAAGAGTTAGGTATACAAAAACGTTTCGTGAAACTTAATATTGCAGAATATTAACTTATTGGGTTTACTTTAGTAAATAATTTTATAATTGAAGTCAATAATTAAGAACTAAATATCAAAGAAATGTAAGACATTTTCTGAGGATCGTAAACTAAAAACGAATTCTTGTGAAACAATACAATAAGCGCGTATTATTAATAAAAAGTTGGACGACCTAAGTTGAACCCTTTTTAGAAGAACCCTATAGAATTCAAGGGCTTATAAAAAGGAGCTCGGGTCAATAACGAGAGCATTAGAATTCGTATTTACGTGATTTTTATGGGTCTAGATTAAATACTTGAAGGGTTTGTTAAGGTGGGGTCCATGACATTACTGTCAGGGGTCTACAGCAACTCAGTTTCACTCTTAATGTTATTATTCGGAATTTTATAAAGTAATTCAGGCATAATCTGTTTCTAACCACTGTCTATTTATAAGCACAGAAAGAGAATTCTATAAAAAAGTATGTGATATTTTTAAAATTCTAATTGTGGTTAATGACCATCAAAGTTTAAGAGCATTTTAAGCCTAGAGCATTGTACCGAGTTAAAACTTATCTTCTTGTTTGATCAGCAACGCACCGATGATACCTTTGATGTTGCTAATGTTTATACCATTGCCACTTACCATGCTGTTTGTAAGCTAGTTACATAAAAAATATGATTCTGTAAGGAGTTAAATAGAATAAACCCATAAATTTTAAACAACACGTAAGATAAAAATTATTTTCATTCAACGAGAAATATTAATGGCTGGATATATTTACATCAGCGAATGAAGCTTCGGGTAAATATCAAGCATCACTGCTTCGAGACCCTGTATAGTATAATTTATATAATTGGCCCATTATTTGTACTGCTGATGTTTTCACTTTATTACTGACCTGTCCTGAGTAATTGACGTATTCAATATTACTCCCAAAATATAACAATATTTTGTGGTATGAAATTTATTTGAACAAGAAATGTATTATGTAGTCCAATTTAATTTATAACTGTAAGTAGTTTAATATAAAAATCTAATTTTAATTTATTTTAGTACTGGTGATAATTTTACAATTTTCCGCTGCACCAGTGGCCAGGGAGACCAATAAGGTTCGTATAAGTATGGAAATAAATTTTGCCCCATTTAATATTTGGAATTTGGTCTGCCTAACTAAATGAATAAAAACTTATTACAGAATTATTCAAAATTAATTCCCTTTAAGGGTAAATAGAGGTTATTAGAGTGTATGAGCATAAAAGCAAAGGGCTATAGCTAATATAATATTATATAACAACCTATTGTGGTTTGTGCCACAGGTCAGTGTCAGTGTAATTACACAATGTAAAGGAACACCTGGGTTTTCTTTTCTATGTGGATGAAAGTGATTACATGTCTGGGTTGACGCTTTCTCTTAAAAATATTTTCCTCGCATTTTATAACATCTTTTTCAGAGTGGAATGGTTCTTAATATTAGATAACAATAGCGCTAAATTACTCAGCGTGTCGTACTCGATACATTTTAATTTATACATAGAAAATATAATTATAAAAGAAGCACGGTAATTAAAAATATTATAATTTGTTTCATACTTAGAAACGTGAAAGAAAAAATTGGTTGTCTGTAAAGTCGGTTTACGGACAATGGTTTTACGTGATAACGTCTATTTCGTAGAAGAATAATTTATGATATAAATATTGTCAATTCGCACATTAGGAACGGGAAATAGAATGAAAATTACAATTTTACATATTAAATTACAGATATATATTTCGTTTTATTATAATATCCTATAGGTACTTGCGTTATTAGTACTTATTTGAAATCTTCAGTTACGTATTTGTGTGTTTTTAAAATCTATCCGTAATCACGTATTTGCATAATTACGTAAGAACGTAATGGAAGCCCTACGCACGGAGCCGCGGTGCTACTCGCCAGTTGTGTCAGCTTGAACATGGCTTGACGCGCCACTGCGACCCGCGTATCTAGCTAGATTATAATATTAAATTTCATACTAACTATACGATTTTAAACATATTTGAGTTGAAAATTTGGTTTAAATCGTTTTAAATATCAGGAGCTGCGCGACATCTGTGATTTTCTTGACTACAACTAAAGTCCGAGTCGATGTACTGTGTAAAGTTCTTTCAAGTAGTTCATACCTATAAACAGAGATGACGCTATTGTAGATTTTCGTTTTCATATAATAATAATACGTACGAGCTACGAGAAATCATTTCTTTTCAAAAGATTGTAAAATAAAATAAAAATGAAATGAAAAATGCCTTCCAAGCGGACCGATTACGCTTGAGTGGGAGAGAGACGGCCGGTCTAGCGTGCCTCTCTCTCTAATGCTGCGCGTGCTTCCGTGACGTTACTCCGGCCGTTACTCGGTTTTCGTGAATGCCTCTCAGGCTCATCGTCTTTATAAACGTTATCACGTTAAAATGCAGGAAAAGAATTGGAGAATGAGACCAAAAGGGGTTTTGTTACAGAAAATAACTCATCTACTTGGACCAAAGTCAAGTACACCTGCATCCCACTGAAGTTTGGAATGTGACATTTAAATTTGAAGTGCAGCTATATACGTGTGCATCCACAGTAAACGCACGACTGCCTCCCCAAGCGTGGTCACATCAGACGAAGGCTTGGAAGTCGTAAGACCAAAGCCAACTTCTTCAGGCTGAGTTTAGTGGGTGCGAATCCCACATAACCACATAGCACAGGCGGTTGTGCTGGTATGCTTTATACATTCTCAGCTTTCCTCCTGTGAAGGGTAAAAAAAAGAACGCGCAGTGATTAGGACCTCATGCGGGCGCGACGGCGCGGCGGGTACGCGCGGTGGCAACAGTACCGAGCGAGCTGCTGTAGCGTTTTGAGGTATTTTCAGTCATTGTAAACCATGAACGAGGATGATATTTCTATTGTTTTCTATAAAAAACGCACTTAGGCCGAGCGACAAGGTAAATGGTTTAATACACCCGCAACCCGTGCATTGCATTGTTTTCTGACTAGGCCTATAGTGTGGCCATAACGCGCGGATAGGAACGTTTGAAAACTACGCGAGCTATCTCGCTCAGGCCTGTCGCACTAAGCGCCCGGTCACTACACTATGGATGCAAACGGCGGTTTCGTATGTTAAATATTTCGCGCCCGTCATCTCAACAGCGCTAGGCTGGCAATGTGGACAAACACTAAGGTATATTTTTGTACCGAGACACTTGCTTGAGTTAATTGGCTTGCGCTCTCAGTAGTATTATAAAGAGATAGCTGAAAAACCGTTAAAGCAATTTTGTTGTTTTAAATCAACGTACTTACGCAGAAGCAATAAAATCCAGAAGGCTTGAGTATCTTAAGTTATCGATCGAGAAAAGTATCTTTGACTACACTTCTGTACTTCAAAAGGCACGTGAATTCCGCCACCTCCTGTTGTTATGGTTATAAGGAATATAACAGTATAAGAATGTCAGTTTTTCGGGCAGCACAGGAACTTTTGATAATTTAGGTAATAGGAGTATACTACGAAGGCCTCTTTTTGCACTGAACTGAAGTGGAGTACTTACGCTCCTTACTAGAATAGATTTTTACATACCCTTGTAACGAGTTGAAGTTATAAAATAATCCGGTCTTTATACATTAACAGCATTATTAATTTATATATAACAATTTTGCACTTTTTGAATAATTTATAGAAGTTGCGACCATTTTTACATACATAAACAGGCTCCAGTCTAAACGTTGGTCACATTTTTACATAGCAGCCTCGGTATAAACAATTTGTCAAAGAAATAAAGCTTCGTATTCACTGTGCTATTTTAGATGTCAGGTGAATATAATATTATGGATGGCTGTAGAAAGAAATAAAAAATTATACAATAAAAAAAGCTTAATCAAATTAAAACATTTAAAATATTATTGAGCTTAATTTTTTTTAGAAGAACACAACATTAATTGTAAGTCATTTATGCCTTCTGTTTTCCGTTTTTGAAGCTTAGATTTATTTATAGTTATACTTAATAATATTAGGTCATGGTTTTAAACTTAACTCATCATGGACTAAACATTACTGTCTAAGCTGCCTTCCTACGGAGTACCCGAGAAACTGTGCAAATGGATTGCCAGTTTTTTATCGGAGCGGAGCATCAAGGTCATCGTTGACGGAACATGCTTGGATACAAAGCCCATAAATGCTGGCGTCCCACAAGGCTCTGTACTTTCACCCACACTGTTCATCATGAATATCAATGATATGCTGGACATCGGGGATATTCATTGCTATGCTGATGACAGTACCGGTGACGCCCGTTATACAGGCCGAGCAAATCTTTCTCGGGTGCAGATTGAGGAGAAGAGGATAAAACTTGTGTCTGAAGTCGAGGCATCTCTGGAGCGGGTCTCGGAATGGGACAGACTAAATTTAGTCCAGTTTAACCACAAGTTTGCGCGTTAACCGCTAAAAAAACCCTATTTGTCATAACACCACAGTTCCAGAACATTCCTCTTAACATCTCTAAAAGCACCAAGGATTGGTGTCGACATTTCGAGTGAAGTTAAGTTTCGGGACCACTTGGTTAGCAAGGCCAAACTGGCCGCAAAGAAATTGGGAGTGCTCAATAGAGCTAAGCAGTACTTCACGCCTAAGCACAGGTTGATGCTCTATAAGGCGCAAATTCAACCACACATGGAGTACTGCTCACACCTTTGGGCCGGAGCCCCATCTGGCCAAGTGGATCCGTTCAATCGCATTCAACGGCGAGCTATTCGTCTTGTCGACGATCCCAAGCTTATAGACGGATTGGAATCGCTTGAGTTGAGGAGAGATGTAGGTTCTCTCTGTGTATTCTACCGTCTGTACAATGGGGAATGTTCTGAAAAACTGTTTGGCTTAATGTTTGTTAACTGTTCACCAACATTACCTGGATATCTGGCGTTCGTCCACAGTCCGGTTCTCACGTCATTTTCTACCTCACACGTGTAAACTGTGGAACAAGCTACCTGCGTCGGTGTTCCCTCTAAGCTATGACATGGGGTCCTTCAAGAAGCGGGTCTATCGTCATCTTCTTGGCCGGCAACGCATTGATGACGCCCCTGGTGTCGCTAATGTCCATGGGCGGCAGTGATCACTTACCATCAGGTGACCCGTCTGCTCGTTTGCCTGCTCAAAGCATAAAAAAACACATTTTACTGCAATATAATAATAATTACCCGTATTATATTATAGTAAAACTAGCTGACCAGTCAGACGTTATTCTGCAACCATGTTTTATATTTATAAAGGGTAGGAGGTAGAAAATTTGGGGATATAACATTGAAGTATAATGACATAGAACAGACATCTCGAACAAAATGTGTGTCCCGAAACCGCGATGACGCGTTCTTTTTTCAAACTCTAGAAGGTGATTTACATAGAGTAACTTTGTATAAGACACTTGCCGAACCACGACAAACAGTCAACGATTCTAAATCTTTAGCTCTTCCAAATGTTTGATTTAATGTTTAATTGAATTCACTGAGTAATGTAATACACATAATTTATTATTTACCAAAGAGTAGGTACTATAGTCATTCTTATCGGGCTTATTTATTTGTCCATTAACACGCTTACTTGCCAAGTGTGTAAGCCCGACTCATGATTTTTTCAATTCAATTCAATTGACTGACCTGAACTGACTGAACTGACTTGAATTGATTCAAGTCAATTTATTTGCATTTCATTCAAAAATGGCGGGAACATTCCACAATAATTGAAATAAATTCGTTTTAGTTGATTTAAGTTAATATTTTGTTTTCTTACTGATGATAAGTAATACCATTTCTTTTTTGTATTTTTTTACGTGCAATTGTGACAGGTTCTCATCACGCAAGACGGCATTTTTTCAGTTTGTTACTAAACAATTTTGGCATGCGGCCGCCATGAACGCAGGTGAGTGACAAGCAAGTGAGTGAATGAAGTGAGCCACCCTGGCCACAATGAATGCACCCGACTCAATGTTCGGGGTGTCTGTTCTATACGAAGTAATAGTACTTCAATGGGATATAAGTATTTTTTGATGCGAAATCTAAAAAAATACAAAAAAAAAATTCCTCAAAGAAATAGAAAATAAATCGTGATAAGGACACCCTAATCCCCAAGTGGTATGAAATATAATATAATATCTACCAAACACAAGAAATTTCATAAAAATCGGCCGAGCAGTTTCGGAGAAGTGCGATCACAAACACCGTGACACGAGATTTTTATATATTAAATGATAGGTCAGCTCTTTCTTTCCTATCCTATCCCAGGAAACAGAGCTTAATAGATTGCTGGTACCACAACCATTGCGGTATAAAAACGCGTCGTGCGTTCGTGTCGTAAAATTCGCGTGAGAATATTCAAGTTGGTCGGGTGTCGAGGGACAATATAAAGTTGTTGGTTTATTTACGTGCAACGCTTTCATAGTTCGTAAGAAATAGGTCAAGGGTTGAGTTAATGTACTAGTAGAAAAAACCTAGTTGGACTGGCAGCTATGTGTGATATTCAATTATGTTGCGTTTAATTGCTTTTGCACCCTGAAGTTTTTTGATTTGATAGAAAATAGAACTAAGGTATAGACTTAAGGTACTTAGTTATTCTTCATCTTACATCAAACGTGTACGTAAGGCATTCTTATTGGTATGTACTACTTTTAAACTTAGTTTAGCGCATTGCATGTGCTATAGTTGTCCAAGTATTATATGTTTTTGAGGAAAACCCAAAATGATCTTCATGATCATTTGTCATTGATCATTGGTCTTGGTTCTTCGTGATCTTGGTTGATCGTGTTCTTGGTTCTTTCGGTTTCGGTTTCTTTCGGTGTTTTTCTAACGAACGTAGCTTTGTTTTACAGATTTGACGATTTCTGCTCTTGAGAACGACCTAGACCTATATTTAACTATTGCTCCTAATATTTCTCTTTAACCCCATAGAATTTTTGAAAACGTGTTTGAGTTAATGAAATATAAAATATTTGTGTATTGAATAATATAAGAATAATTAATGTAACGTATTTTACATTACTTAACACACGTTATATTATTGATGTTTTTAGCCCAGAGATGTACGGGATTTTGGCGATCTCCTTTTGCTCACTTATAGCACAAGTGATAAAATTATTTTTAGAGATTATCTACTTTAAAATGAACTTGGGGGCGCGTTATATTTGTTATTAAGGCGTCATTTATTTCAAACTTCTATTTATTTCAAATCAAAATTGTATTATAATTAATTATAACCTTCATAATTGAACCTTCTTGTGCTCGTTGAAAGTATGTATTTATTTTGTAATTCCCTTAGCGTCCTTGAGTTGGTATAATATTCACAAAATTGAGGTCAGTAAATTTTTATTTCAAATTTAATTTCTTATTAAAACATTTAACGGAAAAGCTTTTTAAGTTTACAGTCCTTTGATAATAAAACTTTGAATTAGGAAAACTTAACATTGACATGGTAAATATTAATCATTAAGCGGATGAATGTGCAAATCATGTAGAAATGTATTATTCACTTACTGTTTTATGGATATACGACAAACGAGCTGGCGAACCACCGGCAATTGGCACCGGATGGCAATTGATTATCGTTGACCATGGACATTACATCAGCGACACCAAATTTATTACTGATTTATTTATTTATTTATTTATTTATTTTGGACCGCCAACAGAAAGTACACAAACATAAATAATGCAAATTCTTTCCTATAATCTTACTATTGCGCCTTTCTACTTATAGGCAATCACGGCTTATGAAAAATAACTTAAGCCTAATACAATTTTTTGTTGTTACCTTAAAATATAAATACCTGACTATAAATAAAATCTGCGTAAATAATTATGTTATTAAAATTAAAATGACAAAATAAAATAAAATTTAAAATTAACTCCGCACTTATATAAAAAAAAGTAATCAATTCAGCAGAGAAAATATCAATAATATAAAAAGCTAAAATTACAAAATAAAATTATAAAAAACTGAAATCCCAGACTATAATAATTCATGTAAAAAAAGAGATACATATTTTAAAACATATTTTAAAAACATAACAAATTCATTGAATAATTTAAAATAATTTAAAATAATTTGATTAAAAATTAAAATTGAAAGTATTTAACTTATAATATTGCTTGGTATCATTTTATAGTGTTTAAAAGGTGTTTTTTGATCTTGCCTTTAAAGGAGAACATTGTATCATGGAAAATATCTATATCAAGACACTTAGGTAAATAATTATATAATCTTGTCATCCTAGATACTGGAGAATTCCAACCTAGATTTGTACGGTTCGTAGGAATAGAGAACAGTTTATATATTCCAGGGCGTGGTAATCTGCTTGGCACGGTTATTTTAATGATGTCAAGTAAATAGGAACAAGTTATTTTGTTGTTTAAAACCTTGTATAAAAACATAAGATCTAGTTGTATCCTTCTTTTTTCTAAAGTTGTCATTTTAAAATATGCTAGCCTCCTAGAATATGAGTCAAGATTTTTCATGTTGTAGGTCAGTACGTAGAAAAATTTGCGCTGCACTCTTTCAATCCTGTTCTTGTGCACTTCGTAGTAAGGTGCCCAAACCTGGCTACAATACTCCAAAGTGCTTCTTACCATTGAGTTGTACAAAATAATTTTGGTTTTAGGATTTTTGAAGTGTTTAGTGTTTCTAATTATAAATCCCAATGTCTTAGAAGCTTTCATAATTATGTTTGAAATATGCTCCTGAAAATTCAGTCTAGTATCCATTATTACCCCTAAATCTCTTATGGTAGACAATATTTTTAAAGATGAATTATTAATTTTGTATTTAGTAGGAATTACATTTACATTACGTGTGAACGATAAATGAGAACATTTTTTTATATTTAAATCCATTTTGTTATTTCTGCACCATAAATTTAGTCTATTAATGTCACTCTGCAATAATAATTGATCTTCAATAGTTCTAATAGGTTTAATAATTTTTAAATCGTCTGCGAACAAGTATGCTTCAGAATAGTAAAAACATTCCGTAATATCATTTATAAATATTAAAAATAGCATGGGCCCGAGGTGAGATCCTTGAGGAACACCAGAATAACAGTTAAAATTACTAGATATTACACCATTTAATGCAACATAAGATTTCCTATTAGATACATAACAATGAAACCATTTCAAGAGAGAGCCACCTATCCCTATATCCGACAGTTTCCTTATAAGTATGCTGTGATCTACTCTGTCGAACGCTTTTGATAGATCTGTATAGATTGCATCAACCTGTACTCTACGATCTTAATAACCCATTACTTTATCTACGAACGATACTAAGTTAGTATTGGTTGATCTTCCCTTAAAAAATCCATGTTGTATATTTGAAATTATTGATTTTGCGTGATGACTCAAACTCTGAAGTACTATTGCTTCAAATAGTTTAGCAAATATAGATAGTATTGATACTGGTCTATAATTTTTTACGTCTTTTTTGGCCCCATCTTTAAAAATTGGTATTATTTTGGCTTCTTTCCACTGTGTAGGAAATTTCCCCGTAGTCAAAGATTTATCAAATATTATTTTTAATGGTAATGATAGTTGGTTAGCGCATCGTTGTGCCAATATGGCTGGAATCCCGTCTGGGCCCGGGCCTTTACAAATATCAAGTCTTTTTAATTTAAAACGGACTTCCGACTCTTCAATTGAAATTTGATTTAAATAACTACGTGCCATTTTAGTAACATCTCTTGATACTATAATTCTTGACTCATAATTATCCTGATAGACTGACATAAAATTTTGTCTAAAAAGTTCACAAATTGACCTACTATCTGAAGCTCTTTCATTTTCAAAAAACATCTCACTTGGCATATTACACTTGTTGCTGCGTTTCTGTTTGACATATGTCCAAAAATATTTGGGATTCTTAATTATACATTTCTCCATTTTATCTATATAAAAATTATAACAAATTTGTTGTCTTTTTTGAGTTCTAACAGTCAACATATCGAAAATAATCTTGTCCATTGGGTTCTTATACTTTTTATATTTTATTCTTACTTTATATCTTTCATTTAAAAGTTTAATTAAATCTCTTGTATACCAATGTGGATATTTCAAGTTTTTTATTTTGCTCAATGGAATATTTTCTTTAATTACAGTGTGCAAAGTAGAGTAAAAAATTGACACCATTTCATCAACATCCCTACAATTACATAATAAGGCTACCCAATCAATATTATCTAAAGATTCTTTAATCTTAACATAGTCAGCTTTAAAATAGTTGTATTTTGGGTTAATGTTAGGTTTAAGTGTTTTTTCAGTTAATAAATTAAATGTAAGCTCAAGCGGTGGATGGTGCGGGTCAACCACGCATAGAGGATCCATACTAGAATCTAACTGAATCGGATCTATGGTCGAAAATACTAGATCTAAAATTCGTGAATTAGTATTTAAAATGCAGTTATATTGTTTTAGATCATTACCAGCCATAAATTCACAAACCAAATTATATAAAGAACAATTAGAATAATCCAATACTTGAAATTTGTTAGGAAGTTTACTAGACCATTTTAGATTCGGGAAGTTGAAATCCCCAATCACTAACGACTCATTATAATTACTTAAATGATTGCTTGCTCTGTCCATAAACTGTTCAATGTCTGAAGTTTTAAATTGTGGTGGGATATAAACTGCACAAATACATAGATCTATGAATACATTACCCTTTTTTACCTTAATTATCACCCACAAATCCTCCAGGTCACTCTCATATTCGTCTACTCTATAAGAACTAAATTTCTTGTTTATTGCTACCAATACGCCTCCTCCAGTTTTTTTTGATAATGGCCTATTTAGATTACGATCACGCCTGTAAATTACGTATTTATCATCAAACAATTCTCTATCCTTAACATTGTCCTGCAGCCAAGTTTCAGTAATTATTATTATGTCATAATTATTCAATAAAACATTTAAACTAAATTCCGATAGCTTTGTGTTTAACCCTCTAACATTTTGGTAGTACAAGTTAATATAAGACATACGTTTTTACTTATAACAGACTAATAAATAATATATTATAGTAATTTAGATAGGGTGTCCAAATCTTTTATAAATATTGGTGGTGAAGTTTCCGATTTTCTCACAAATATGCGCCCAGCTCTGATCCAAACGAATTTATAAGAAAGTTCCTTCGCTTTATTCCTTGTAGCTCTATGTAACTCCTTGTAGTATGGTGAAAGGTGTTCTGAAACATATATCGGTTGTTTGTGTCCACCAATACCGAGGTGTGTACTATTTAACTTGTCGTTCGGATTTGATTTATTGAATTTTATAACAGCCGCTAGAAATGAATCCCGTGAAAATTGATTTTTCAGTTTTATTACTACAGATCGCGGTCGTGTACTTTTTTGATTCAATTTTGCAACTCTAGTGCACAACTGTATATCTTCTTCTTTTAGGTCAAATGATACGACGTTGGCTAACTGTTTCACTGTAGTAATTATATTTTCATTACGATGTTCAGGTATACACTGGATCTCCAAATTAGCTGACCGGGAGCTTTGATCAAGATGTTCAATCCTGTTAATGAGCTCACTATTTTTTTCAATAATCTTTGGTATCTCCTTTTCAACTTCCTGTAATTTCTTTGTTGCATCTATTTTATATGCGATATGTTGGGCTTTGAGATCCTCTAGAGAAGTATTTAATTGTCTTATTTCGTCTCTGGCCGCTGCAAGTGCTGCTTTAAGTGGCTCAATATCTGTTTTTATACATTCTTGAATAAGTATTTTAATTTCCGCAGTAAGAAAGGATTTTAACTCTTCTTGAATAACTTCTCGCACATCCGTTTTAGAAAGGTTACAGTGTCCTGATTCAACTTGACAATTAAGTGGTGAGATGTTTGCTGCCTTTGAAGATGTACGTTGTGAGACCCACGACGGCGTCGATTCTTTATTCATCCCCTCACTAGTGAAAATAGTAGGTTGATCTGGTGTGGAAGTGAGACCTTTTTCACATTTATAGCAAATGAAATTGGCTTTCTTCTTCTCCGTAAAGCTTGCAAATGTTATTTTATCAATTCTTATACAGTTATGATGATAGCACTTAGCACATTTTTTGCACTTTATAATATCATTTGATGCTATATTTTTTAAGCAAACAGCACATTGCGCCATACTTTAGAATATTTAATAAAAAACATTCATTACTCGGGTGCTTCAAAAAAGGCACACTAATAACGGCCCCGCAACTATACTGGGCCGTACGACGACGTCACGGCTACAACATGCGATGCAC